>CABFOW010000438.1:213931-223981 GCA_902141385.1 Timema californicum | reverse complement strand
ACAAAGCGAGGCCTCGTCATCTAAGGCACGTTCTGCCCAACTCAATCTGACATAAGACTATAGCGACGACTGGAACATGGAACGGGTCGGTTCATATGATTAATCGATTGGTGCCACTGGAGACTTTCCACCACAGCACGTCTGTGTCCCAGGTTTGATTCCCAACAGAACCGAAAAATAAAATATATTGAGGGAGAGAGGGGCAAGATTGATGTTGCTCTTAATGCAGCGGCGAATTTTATGGGATAGGGATCTAGGCAACTATGTCTTAGTTGGCTTTAATTTAGTTTGTAAGTCGTGTTATGAGCTGTTTCCAAAAGTGCGCGTTAAATAAACCATTAAATAACTTCTCCATTCTCCTAATTCAGTTTAGGAAATATAGCACGTGTACCAGTCAGTATTGACAATAGAGCATGCAACTTATATATAGCTATCACATCTCCACCATAATAATTACTAGGTCCTCGTCTGGCCAAACCCTCTTGGGACCCAGAAGAGGCAGGCAGGTAGCCCACAAGGGGGCAGAAGGCGCTGATTAATAAACAGTTATCATGCTAATACATATTGTGTTAATCCAAATGATTAAATAGGCACTTAGAGCATGTATTAGGATTATACTAGTGCGTTTTATTGGTTTGAATTGTTTTTGGCTACAGAAGTGTGGTGAAAAAATATTGTAGACACGTTTGTGGAAGAGGGGGGAGGGGGCGGGTGAGGTCTAAACCTGAAAATGTACAGGAATTTTAAAATAAATTAAGCTAATATGGGAATTTTGTGGTCCAAATCCGATATTCGTCATTTATTATTCAAGCACAAAATATGTTAATATTGCTTATTATTTATTTAATTTTGGAATGCACGCTTTGTTTAACCTAAAGCATAACAGTCTTACCTTGATTTATTACTCTATGGGGCTATCTTAAAAAGGTACATCATATTGGAATAAAGAACGGTACCCTTAAGGCCTAACTTTTTGCATTATCAATAAATGAATATAGCCTACTACTAAATTTGAGTTTTGGAACTCCTTTTAGCTTTGGATCTGGTTTTTGGTCGGGATAATTTATATTTTTAGCTAATAATATCAACAAATAAAGCGTAAATAATTGTAATTACGTCAAGGTCTCAGGTTCGATTACCTGGTAGAGGTGTAATTTTTCGACTAGTTTAACTCAAAGTAACATAAAATAACAAATATTACTTTGGTTTTTAACCTGATTAGCTCAATAGTATAAGAATCAAAGAGCCAAACCTATTATTTATAATATTAGTGAGGATAACTCCGTCGAGATATAATATTCTGAAAACTTAAAAATGACACCTTGACACGGTAATTGAACCCAGGACCTTTGGCTTAGTACGCCAATGCTTAAATTGTGATATCTAGATAGAGTAATCCTCACTAAAAGCATAAATAATAGCTTCGGTTATTTGATTCTTAAATATGCAATCCCTTACAATTATTATAATTGTGCAAATGGCAGCATTAAGCCAACTACCGAGTTGAGTATGGCTGCGTTATCTGATAGCTCGTGAATCATAGACTCTGCCTTAAAACCTGAGTGAAGAATGACCCTGGGCACGGGATGATTCCTGGATTGTTCAGTGGTTAGAGCATTGGCATGCAAACCCAAAGGTCCCGGGTCGATTCCCGTGTACAGGTGTCAATTTTCAAGATTATAGGCTCTGACGCTCTAAATCAACAATCCTAAGTTAAGATATTATCTCGTTTAGGAATGATATTTTTCTTTTCAAAAAATATTCAGTTTTGATTGGATGGGTATACATTTTAAACCATCAATATGCCATCCAACGGGACTTAGTAAACCAATTTTTCGCCCCTAAGCTTGCACAATAAAAAAAAATGTAAACCTACACCGTAACGGAAGAGTGTATTGGTTGGCAGGGGAGGGGAAGGGGGGTGTTTTGTCAACAGAACATCAGGAAACGCGTGGAGGATATGCATGAACACCCATTTGGCTTGCATAAGGCCTGGTCTCCCCCCCTCACCTCCCACATAAGTCTCTTCCGTTACAGTAACATACAATGGTTTTTCACAATATTTTGTAGAGGTCAAAATGCACACACATATACATACACACGAGCTAGAAACATCCCCCCCACCCTCCATCGAACATATTTAAAATGGAACATGTTGGATGGTACAATCTAATAGTCATAAAAAAAAGCCTTATTGGACGGTTATAAAAGGATCTAGAACTACTTTTACGTATTTATACGTCTTACTATACGAAGCTATAACTTTTGATCGATAATATCGATAACTATAGAATCACACTAATATTATTAGGGTTGACAGTGAAAAATAGTTTTCCATTTTCTAAAAAAAAACCTTTGTATTAAAATTGGACTATACATGGAGGAGGCCAATAGTGCCCATATTTTGTGTCATATGCTTCACTCCGTAACCATACGTTAGATTACAATCTAATAGTCATAAAAAAGCCTTATTTGACGGTTATAAAAGGATCTAGATCTACTTTTACGTATTTATACGTCTTACTATACGAAGCTATAACTTTTGATCGATAACTATAGAATCACACTAATATTATTAATGTTGATAGTGAAAAATAGTTTTCCATTTTCTAAAAAAAACCTTTGATATTAAAATTGGACTATACATGGAGGAGGCCAATAGTGCCCATATTTTGTGTCATATGCTTCACTCCGTAACCATACGTTAGAATAGTTTGCTTGATTATACACCACTGTCCTTTTCTCCTGTTGTTTTTTATTCCAGAATAAATACTGGAAAAAAGTTAGGTTAGGTTCGCCTAGGTGTCTGCATGTTGTCTCTACTGTAGTTTTTTTTTAAACTAAGTGTTGAATGTGTGGTCTGTTTTTTTTTCCGCTTCGAACTTGTTGTCAACCCTTCACACCTTGGAGTAAATAATGACAGAGTTGTTTGAAACTCCATGGGACACCTGGTGGGAATAAAAAAAAATAGTTGGGGGTGTATTATCTCATATACAGACAATAGATACAAAATATTATATAGACCATTAAACTGGGCCACGATTTATTTTCTACTACAATGTTTTGTTTAAATAACAATCGCACAAACTTTTTTTAAAATAATATAGTATTACTTGGAACAAAATATTCAAACGTTTTTCAGAAAAATACCATTAAGTAAGTTTTTCTCATAAACACAAACATATCCTGTTAATCACAATAAACACTTTCATTTATAAATTTTGAACACAATATTAAAGAATTTAAAAAATATTTCTAGTCTTAAAAAATCATGTATTTGTAAACTTCCTTCAAATTATTACTATTTATCGAGTGCAATAATCCTCATATACCAATTTTGAACAAAAACTTGATATTTAATTTTTTTTGAACCCTTACTTAGTTAACTACTACTAAATGATTTAAAAGAAAAACAAATATAACTCTATGAAATGATTTATCATGTAAAATAATGACCAAATGCCCATTTTAACCAAATGTTTGAGCTAGTTTTTACAAGTATTTCAAATTTGTAAAACATACTCATCAGCAAGCAACCCTTAGTTTGAGTGCTAGGATCCAAATACAATAAACATCCCAAGGTATAGCCATATAACATACAAATATCAAGTTTGAACAAAATCTAGCAATAAGTTTCGGATATAGGTCCGTGAATAGGCAGTTAGATAGATAAATAGATAGACAAAGAGATAGAAGTATGGAATCCACTTTTTTTGGGTTTAGGGATACATAAAATGTAAAATCGTCATAATCCTTAAGTCCAAAACTGTCACGATTACAATACTTTCTCTTAATATAGTAAAGTAAAGATATTAGTTTGGAGCTTGCACTAGCCTCAGTGGTCGAATGACGTCATTCTCGCAGGAGACCGGATTGTCGATAATGGGAGACTGGGGTTCCGAACACTGTCAAGTATACTAAGGATGGTTCGTCCTAAATGCTTTTACACCCTATCTCCACATTAATGTTGGTACACTTCCTCTATATTCAACCTTGGTCATCCATAACACAGCTTAATATCCTTACAACCCGAATGGTCAGTGAGGTACGAAGACAAAAACCAACAAACATGTTTATAGAATCATCAATATTCTAAACCTTATTACTAATCTAAGCTAAGTGTACTATTTAATATTTTTAATTGGCTTTAGAACTTTTTTTATATTTTCAAATTGTCTATAGCTGATTTAATTTGCATGTTATCACGCTATTGCACGTAGTCTCAATATGTGGCACACTAATGGCAGTCTTTTGAAAAATGTGTTTTATTTTAATCCTTAAAAGGTTGTTAGTGGCCAACGCTTAAGATTTCAGATAGCGATAAAAGTAAGATAAGAAATTAGGCTCCTGGTAAAACCATCATTACCAGGACTCTCTACTGCAAAAAGGAGTAAAAGCTTTTCACTGTGTATTTTTAAAGCCCCTTGGTATTTTCTGTCCATAACGGAATCTTGAACNCCCTGCCACACCACTCCCTGTCTTACTATTCCACTCATCCTTCCCGTTATTTTTGAGTGTAGATAAGAGACCACTTAAAGACTCACTTAACCAAATTATGCATTAATAATTTAGAGAATCTCTTAACTAAATTATACATAAACAATTATTTTTTTAAATATATTCTTTGTTCAAGATAAATATGATTAATTATCTAACAACTTATTGACGGAATAGAATGACAGTGAAAAATGAGTTAAATGTCTGATGTGTCAATGTGAACTAAACCGTTATATTTCTTTACAGATGCTGGAAATGGATTCGGTTAAGGTAGGACACAATATTTTATTACTATTATCATTTTATCATAATCTGTTGTTTTTATATTTTATTAGAAATGGTTTTTAGACTAGTTTTATATGGGAGTTTCCGACTTCTTTTTAGCGCTAGCTCTGTCCATGATATTACAATGTCAGAGCTAGAAATTACTCTATTATCAATATGCAAAATTCTGTCCCTTATAAGTTTTTCGTGTTTTTTTTTTGTTCACTACGTTTTACTATGTGTTACGGTTATCCAAATATTTACTTCAATGAGATTTGAATGAATAAGTTAGAGCTTAGAGGAAGTGTTTCCACATTCTCGAGGGGCTAGAAAGTATACCGTTTTAAAATTAAAACAACCTTATTATATCCGAGCGTGATTAAAACCCCGATCTGTCTTCGGCGATCTAGTACAGTAGAACCTTGATAATCCGAACTAATTGGGACTGGGGATGGTTCGGATTATCAATTTTTTCGGCTTAGCCTGTAGGTCCTATTTATTTTATTTTAATAAACAAGATAAATATGATATACTATAATAAGGTACAGTACAATATTTTTTTGTACTATTTTTTTTTTGCCATTGTGGAGGATTAAAACGAAAAAAGGTAGGCTGTGTAATATTTTAATAAAATATCTAATCACTTATTGATTATAATAAAAAAATTCATAAAATGGCTAACTCTAATAATCATCGCAGTAGGCTCACGTGCTTTGCTCGCTAAAACGTTCATTTTAAATAGCGTTTCTGACTGTTTTCTACATTTCATACATCCGTATTTTGGTCTATTCTACTTAAGGTGCATTCGGACTATCAAGGTTTTATTTAAGGTGCATTCGGACTATCAAGGTTTTATTTAAGGTGCATTTGGACTAGAAAGGTTTTACTTAAGGTGCATTCGGACTATCAAGGTTGTATTTAAGGTGCATTCGGACTTTCAAGGTTGTATTTAAGGTGCATTCGGACTATAAAGGTTTTATTTAAGGTGCATTCAGATTATCAAGGTTTTATTTAAGGTAAGGTTTTATTTAAGGTGCATTCGGACTTTCAAGGTTGTATTTAAGGTGCATTCAGACTATAAAGGTTTAACTTAAGGTGCATTCAGACTATCAAGGTTGTATATAAGGTCCATTTGGACTATAAAACTTTTACTTTATATTGCAAGAGCGACACTTTAGATATAATATATTGTAACATGAATGTAAAATTGGTCGTGTCGGTAGGATTACTTTTTTTTTCCTTCAAGGAGAGTGATCAACATATTGCCATCCATTTTTTCCTGATCAATACTGTCTAGTATGACGTAGCTTGTTGTTCCACCAACTTGATAAAAATACCGTAATGTCATTAAAGGGGAACTGTGCACGGAAGTTGTCACGAAGGGTGTCACAATTGGACTAATGTATCCCCCATCCCCCAAAAACAACCCCTTTATATAAACACAATTTACCGATGACCGCACCATTACTAGACAGTAATTGTGTTTACTATATACCGATTCTCTGATCTAATATATATATTTTAAAGCATGACGTAGGTAAGACATTTATATATTGTACAACACGTCACAAAAACTTATATAATAATGTGAGTAGATGAGCAATACCACTACGTTTCTTGATAACAATTTATGCTGTTAGGTTATTAAACTCCTTGTTTAGGCTTTCTGTTCATCATTACAAAACCAGTTTGTTTATTTTAAAATAAATTCTCTCGTTTAATGCGCTTAGGTAGATAAGTAGAGTAAGTTCACTAAAAATAACTTTGAGAAGGGATAGAAAAACAACAAAGATAAATCACATCGATAAATAACGCGTAGGAAATCACACGCTAGTTCACCTGTGGGAAACCACAGTGATACATCACACGTGGGAAATCGCAGAGATACATCACACGTGGGAAACTATGGTGATAAATCACCTGTTGGAAATCTCAGAGATAAATCACCGATGAGAAACTATGGTGATAAATCACCTGTGGGAAACCACACGATAAATTACACGTGGGAAACCACAGCAAAAAATCACACTTGGGAAACCACAGCGATAAATTAACCTTAGGGAGCCACAAAGATAAATCACACAAGGGAAACCACAAAGATAAACCATATGTGGAAAATGAGATAAATCATACGTGGTAAATGACATAAATCACATGTGGAAAACCACAGTAATAAAGCACAAGTGGGAAATAACAGTAATAAATAACACATGTAAAATCCCTGCGACAAGTCACCTGCAAACCAGGTGGGATGACTGACGCCTTCGTCCCCGTGTCCATAGTGTTGATGGTTGTGAAAACTCATGGTTATGGTCTTATGATCTCACTCTCACGATAGACTGGATTGTGAAGGAAAGGGAGGCTGGGCCTTGAAACCCGGTCGGGTGAACTTAAGGTGGAAGTAAGTGTAGCTTAGGACAGTATTTTTTTCAATTTTTAAATAAATTCATTTGTTTTTGTCGAAATAAATACAATATTGGTCCAGTCAAAATCTAAAATTTAACTTTCTTCACATGGCAATATCAACAGTTCTTGAACATCTACTAAGGGTGTCCTATAGCTATTAATTGCTTTTCCTCTTTATTTAAAATTTTCTCAACTAATGCCGCTATGCTCATGATAGATAGTCGATAATTGATGACATCACCATCTGAAGAAAGTTAAGATTATATTTCTCCTGAAGCAATATTTGGTTTATTTTTGAAAAAAAAAGTGTTGCTATTAAAACTGCAAGAACACATTTTCTCGCGTCCCCTACTCACCAACTTTGATATATACTTTCTCGTAAATGGTTTCCTTCTCTACCGCTACGCAATGCTGTTGCGTTTCCTCTAAGAGGATGCCTTCCTCAACACTATTTGGTTATTGTAAATGTGTGGATAGCCCAAATGGGTAGGAAGGACGCGATACACAAAAAAGTAAAAAAACAATTGGGTGGAAGACGATCTTGCAACTGACTATACAGTGAACATTACCACGCAATAGCACGTTTAGTGAGTCGAGCGCGGTTATTGTAATAAGTGTTTGTTCACTCACTAGCTAGTCTAATTATTACTTAGATATACTAGAAAGTGAATTAAAAGTGCTCTTACCCCACCTCAGGTCAGACTACTTGCCTTGTCCCCATTGCTGAGTGAGCCATTCCGTGGTGTAGTGGTCAGTCCACCTGGTTACAAACCTAGGAGTCCCGGGTTCCATTTCCAGCTTGTACCTTGGGCACAGATCTTGGGTACTCTTCCCTTAAGGCGAATGATCCCAACGAACGATCACCCAGGTTTGGTTAACTAGGTTTAGGTTAGGTAAAGCTTCACACCGGCTCCACAACGCCACAATCACTATCATAACCTCATCTCTTTGCTGGCACGACGTGTAAACAACCTCCTATGCTCTACCCTGGGCAACGCTCTGTGCCACCAGAGCGGCTAATAGTCTTCATACAGGCGACTGAAAGCGGATGTTAAAGAAACGCTAATAATAATAATAATAATAATAATAATACCTGTATAAAGATTGTTTTTTGTAACTTAATGAAAGAACAAAACATATTAATAAAATGGTTAAGATATTTTGTTTCAATGTTTTGGCAACAAGATATTTTTTTAACACAGTGTCTTACTGCTCATACGGGCTATACGATTATGTACTATTTACGCTAATAGGTTAAGGACGAGGAAGGTTGAATTTAGTGGAAGTGTACCAGAATTCTCTTGAAGAAAGATTTGGAAACCATTTAGGATAAACCCCCCTTAGTACACCCGACTCAGATCGAGCCCGTCAGCGGCAGTCTAATCTATTGCGAAAATAGCACCTTAGACCATGATGCCACAAAAGTGGGTAACAAGAGATTTTCTAGTGCATGAAATACTAAATTAATTATAATATGTCCTCACATGCATGAGTATCTTCTTATAACAGGCCACCATAATAGATGTTTTTTATAACACAGGAAAAGAGTCATACAAATTTTAGTTTAAAAAGTAAAGTTTTTACTTTGTAAACACATGCGCATGAACATAACTGAAAATGGTTCGTACTAGGTCATCATCCTCACTTTGTTTAGTCCGGTTTGCCATCTTAATTTTCTAAGATAACGTAGCCCTTTAGAAGCTCGCATTTGTAAAGCATTTCTAAATGAATTCACAAACGCTACATCGACAAAAAAGAAACATCCAAACGGTTGTTCGTGTTTTTATATTTTTAAATGCTTGAAAGAAAAAAGTAATAAAAAAAATGGTTGGTTGTGAAAGTTTCGTTCACCAGAAGTGACAACAGCTCATCAGATGGTCTAGCAGATTATATATTTTGTTATCTAGAGTAAGAGTGTAATGACAGATAGATCTACTGATACACGAGAGTAGATTTAGCTGCCATTACACATTTAAAGTCTAAACGTCTAAAAACATTCAACCAAAGTCGACTTAACATCTATTGTAACTTTTCCTCTTACTCATAATTACAATATTAGTGTAACTATATAAATATCCCCAAAATATATTAAGACGTGAAGCAGTAAAAACCAAAAACAAAAAATTGGGTTTTGTAAATCCATTAAAGATCAAGTCGCATATTGCAAGAGCATTTTTGAATGTATAAAACAATTGGTTGGGGTGGAGGGGGGACTAAGCTACCTTATCTGCGTTCTAAATGCTGCTTCTTGCTGTAAAGGTGTAAAGGTGTATGTGTGAAACAAATGTCAGGTCACTTCCCCAATGTCAAACTGAGCACGGACTTGGATTTGTCACCTGGAAATGATAAATAGTTGCAGTCAACAGAATGCACAATGCTAGCCTTTAGAAAGTAGTCTACTATTTAGGTACTCACTTGGGGATACTGGTTGAGTTAGGAGAGCGGCTAGCACGTATGACTGATGAATAGAACCTCAATTAGGGCAGGTTGATGTAGGAGAGTGGTTAGCACGTTTGGCAAATGAATATAACCATGATTTTAGTCGTTTTAGTTAGGAGAGCTGTTAGCATGTCTGACTAATAAAAAGAGCCACTATGATAGCTGGTTGTGGAAAGAAACTAGCAGGCTTGACGGATGTGTAAAGCCTAATATTGACGACATGCTTCATATACTTTAATTAACTTAATCCAATATCTTGAAATTAATATTCTGTATCCCGTTACGTGTGATTAAATTGTAAAGGGGCTGATATTAATATTAGGTACACTTTTTACAATACCTCATTTAGTAACGAAACCATCCGTACAACTGTTAATTTAGTGACGCTTCAAAAAAAAAATGGTAAAACTAGACAAAATTTTTGAAACCCCCCTCCCCCCTTTC
>CABFOW010000438.1:193360-207694 GCA_902141385.1 Timema californicum | reverse complement strand
ATATATATATATAAAAGGGTGAGCTTGTGCAATGTGTGTGCAATTACCTGCGAGGTACCGACGGATAAAACAAACATTTATCTTTGAAAAAATCACTGGAACGGAGTAATTTGTTGAAAGGTCTAGCAACATCTTAATGGGTTAATATAGCTGTAGAAATATATAAACCAATCAAAGAATGTCGGCTATTATTATGCTTGTATAAGAATGTCACACTCTTTTAGACTATCATTTTGGCGCCAAGAATGGCCAAAATTGCAAAACTAGATGACGATTATGATCATATTTGTAATTCAAACTATACAAACTACTGGTTGTCCTCAAATAATAAAACTACGATCTAAATATATACTTATGTCCTATTTCTTCGTTAACATACAATTTTGACGATATTAGCAGATTTAAAAAACATTTTTCAACTAATCTTAATATAAATTGCTAATTAGACCTACTTCTCAAAGGCACTTTTGAATAACGTTTAGTAATAAACTCTCTGCTTTTAACATAAATATTCTAATATAATAATTAAGTTTTTAAAACGAGTTTGTGTTCATTTTCAATGTTTTCGTCAAAAATGTATATTAGTAGGTCTACAATTTTTTTTATCTCAATTCAGGTATTGTAATAATTAAAAAAATTGTTTCTTTGTTTTTGTTTTTAAAAATTCTATTGGAAAACAAGAATGCATATTAGGCTTGTACCTTTTGCAAATTATGCCAATATGAATAACTTTAATAACTAAGTTGATTTTACTATCTTTGATCATTGTAATTTATTCCCTGAAATATTTAACTATGACAACTATATATATATATATATATATATTCACCCCTAATACACTAATGGATAGCGATAAGAAAATTAAAAGAAAGAGGAACAGGACCCACTTTTGCATAGAGAGAGAGTGGAAAACCATTTATGAAAATACATACTCAATAGGGCCTGCATCCAGTTGAATTTTTTTAGAACAATGTTTTACTATCTTTCTGAGCTATACACAAAAAACAAATATTAAATCTCTTAATTGGACCTAGTTTGTTTACATATATGTAAAATTGAAATATTTTTCAATTTAATACAGGTGTATTACCCAAACGGGTAGTAAGACGCGGTGCTAAGAAAACAAAAAAGAATCACTCTAAAATTGTTAATTTGTTGTGTATTCAAGTGTACCTCCTGACTTTATATTATAATATAAACCATTTCTTTTGTTCGCGTACCACCGAGTATAATCAATTTTCAACTTTGTACCCCCAAAGCATTTCTTTTAGAAGTGTCTTAATATCCTGGCTATACGCCTATCTACTAATTACACTAATGTGTTAGGAATTAAGAAGGTTGCATTTGGAGGAAGTGTACCCGCATTTGCGTGTAGGGAGAGGGGAAAGTAATTTAGGGAAAGATACTCTGAGTTCTATCGATTGGGATCGAATCTTAATCTACCTATCATTGACAATCTTAGTTTATCTCCCCAAAAATTTTTGGTGAGTAATGCAATCTTTAGATATTTTACATATAATCTACATCTTTAATAAATAAAATCCATCATAATTTATTGGCTAGTAATTTTTAAATGAGAGAGAGAAAAATATAGCCTACATGTTTTTATATAACATACCCCCTAAGATATCTTTGCATAGGTACCCCAGGTTGAACACCTCTGATATAGAGCTCCTTTAAAATCCTAAGTTGATAATGATAAATAAAACGTATTCTAACTTCTTTCTTAGCAGCACGTCTCACTACCTGTTCAGGTTATACGCCTATATACTAATTACGCTAATGGCTAAGGGATTAGGACGGCATCCACATTTGCGTTGAGGGAGCGTGGAAAACCATCTAGGGGAAAGAACACCCTCAGTGCACCTACAGTAGCCTCATGGCTTCTTTGGTGCTGTCTGACAGCTCACAGCTGACAGCTAAAAGCTTTAAAAAGTTAGCAGACCAAATTATGTATCCCTACGCCGAGCCATATGATCTGTAAAAACATGTGTTTAGCAGCTGTCACTTCTGACGGTCAAGATTTAGGTATATACCTTATTGTTGACTGTCAGAAGTCAGCTGTGAGCTGTCAGTCAGCACCAAAGAAGCCATGGGGTTACTGTAACCGGGATCAAACCCCGATCTCCCCGTCTTCGGCAGTCTTGGTCCAGCACGATATTATTATTATAATAATTTAAAGGCTTTAGAACATAGGCTTTACATTTTGAGACCAACATGAGGATTTTTTCTTTTAAATTGTCTGTGTCTGTTTCTAGAATCGACGTGACTCAAACACATTACTATTTAAAGTGTACATATAATGATACTGCTCTTCTCAACTGTTCTCTCACAGGGTGTTCTTTTCTTTTGGCCAAAAGGAAAGCTTTGAAAGCTTCCTCAACCCCTTCATTTAAAAGGCACAGCAGACAGATCCACACCCCATCAAGCAATGTGCTTTTTAAACCTTTTTCCTTTGCAACTTTAAAATCACTTCCAGACATAGCAAAATCTATCATATAAACAAAACCAACACTTTTTTTAAGACTTCAATATTTCCCTTTTTTCCCTCCCCCCTAAATCTCCCTTTTCACCCCTTTTTTTCGTTGGACCCTACCTGTTTAAATGTTAATTTATAGCCGCAGGGGACTAACAACTAGGAAGGCGGTCCCTTTTGGCGTCAGCTGGTGCTAATTCCCCCACCCCCACCTTCTATAACTCCCTCGTCACCCTCCCACCCACCCCCACCGTGATCCACCAATGCGTGGGTGGGGCATGACGTAATTATTGCACTTAATAATGATAGCGGGAAAGGGCCGACCGGCCTTTCGCACCAATCGCACGCCGGTTCAAGGGGTGGTCGGCTTGGGGGTTGCCATGGCTACCGAGCAGGTGAGTAACGATTTCAGACGCATTTAAAAATGGTTGAATAGGGGGATACTGTATGCATGAAAGG
The DNA here is from genome assembly GCA_902141385.1 of Timema californicum. Lineage (NCBI taxonomy): Eukaryota > Metazoa > Arthropoda > Insecta > Phasmatodea > Timematidae > Timema > Timema californicum. The sequence continues at coordinate 204,759 of CABFOW010000438.1, read as the reverse complement.
AGGGTGGATATCCCGTATCCACATGGCTTGGCTAGAGAGTAAAAAAAATGATTTTTTTAGTTTTACCTACTTTTTGTATATGTCCTTTTTATTTTGTCAAAAACACTTCCCATTTTATACTTTCTCTTTTAACACGCAAAACACGAGGAGGTTGAGAGATAAATGATATATCTTTAGTTGACCTTGATGGTCTTGGGATAAAGTGCTCGTCTCTTGTATCAGAAACTCGTTGGTTCAAGCCAGCAGAGGTCGATGGATTTTTCCCGAGTGATAAAAATCCGTATCACAATTTATTCGGAGGGGAAGTAAAGCCGTTTGTCCCATGTCTATTGTGACAGTCATGTAAAGTAACCCTGGTAGGTATGTGAAAATACCTTTCCCGGCAAAATTGGTATGCTCTTTCGCTTTCACTCATAGAAATTCGTGTGTTTTGATAAATCAATCGGTTCAGAAAGTGCACGTTAAATACCTCAACTAAGGGGGAAGAGGGGAAGGTGTTCTCTCTTAAGGTCTTTCTCCTGTGTTAAAATATTTACTGGGAAACTCGAAAATGAGACTAATGATTGTTTGGCGTGCTACCCCTCCCCCACCCTACCTCACCCTTGACCATATCTATGTTTTAGATGATAACAGGAAGATTATTTTATATTGACATCATCCATTTGATCAACCGAGACAATTCATACCACTTATTGTTCCAGCAAATTACACTCATCCACATAGATGGCCACGTTGTCTTAGGAGTTTGACTCACACTGCACTTCACGAGGGTCATTGTTGAGTGGGGGTGAGGTTAAATGTATCTTAAATCTTAGCGTGATAATTATGGCAAATTAATGTTAGTTCTTGAGCAGAAACGGGAAAAGAAAGTAGACTAATTTATTAATACAGAAACCAAGTAGTTATATTTTCTTGGAATATTATACAATCTGTGAGAAAATCGGCAAACTACGCTGAAAACTATCCATATATTTTTATAAAAGTAAAAATCTGTATTTAAAAGAAATTATTTTCATTTGAGGTATTTGAAGTGCACTTTTCTGAACCGACTGATTCTATTAGCACATGAGAATTTCTATGATCGAGGGTGAAAGGAACTACCAATTTTGCCGGAAAAGGTATTTTCATATACCTTTCAGGGTTCTTTTACACGCCACAATCAACCAGAGAGCGATGGCTTTACTTCCCGTCCGAAGGAAGTTGTGCTACGGATTTTCTGGGTTTGAAACAACGAACATCGGGTCCCCAAGACCACTGAAGTCCACGTAAAAAAAGTATTTACTACAAGAATACTTACATCCGTTTCTATACATGTTAATTCCATAATATTAATAACTCTTTTTTAGGAAATATAACCTTGCCTATTTCGTTGACATTGCCCAGGCCTTTTTGATTAGTAGAACCTCTACTTTAATATGCTAATTACTTGTATTTATTATTAAAAAAAGGATTGAGAGGGCTTATTTGGGGGAACTGCAACCACATTTAATTGTAGAGAGACCTGCTTCAGTGACCGCATGTCTTAAGGCGTCCCTCTCATGTAAGACTAGAATGTTGGAGACAGGGATAATCACTTAGTAAGATACAACATAAATGACTTTGTGACGATAAATAGTAAGGGATCAATAGCTTATTTGCAATTAATTAAAATAGCTATTATATTTGATAGTTTTATTCAAGTGTTAGACTTGGAGGAAAGGGAGGAGGGAGGAACTTTGGACAGCGGGGAATACTTTGTGCCAAGAAAATATGATCGCATGCTCGATTTGGCACGCCTGCCATGGATTTGGCAACCCCTGCCTTAGAACGAGGATACACGACCACCGTGAAGTTAGCCCTCTGATGCCGTGATCCCGTCTAAAAGAGTATCATCCCTTTTACACTATCCACCAGTTCTTTAAGAAATTGGAATATTAAGAAGTGTAACAGTATAATATCCCATTTGATTGGAAACTCAAAGTGAACAAATAAAATAATGAGCGATGGACCAATCAACTGTTTTGATAGTTGATGTGTGAGCCAGTCATTAAGGGGCCATTGCAACCAGGTCTTCGGCAACCTCTAGGCTCGAAGGAACATATGTACGCTTGCAACCAGGTCTTCGGCAACCTCTAGGCTCGAAGGAACATATGTACGCTTGCAACCAGGTCTTCGGCAACCTCTAGGCTCGAAGGAACATATGTACGCTGGCGACCAGGTCTTCGACAACTACTAGGCTCGAACGAGCATATGTACGCTTGCGACCAGGTCTTAGGCAACATCTAGGCTTGAAGGAACATATACGCTTGCGACCAGGTCCTAGGCAACCTCTAGGCTCGAAGAAACATATGTGCGCTTGCGACTAGGTCTTAGACAACCTCTAGGCTTGAAGGAACATATGTACGCTTGCGACCAGGTCTTAGGCAACCTCTAGGCTCGAACGAGCATATGTACGCTTGCAACCAGGTCTTTGGCAACTTCTAGGCTCGAAGGAACATATGTACGCTTGCGACCAGGTCTTAGGCAACTTCTAGGCTCGAAGGAACATATGTACGCTTGCGAACAGGTCTTAGGCAACCTCTAGGCTCGAAGGAACATATTTACGCTTGTGACCAAGTCTTAGGCAACCTCTAGGCTTGAAGGAACATATGTACGCTTGCGACCAGGTCTCAGGCAACGTCTAGGCTCGAAGGATATTATTTACGCTTGCGCACATGGTCTCCGCAACCAGCACTTGATGGTCTCGACTACATGTATATGATGACTGATCTATCACTAACAAAGGTAGCGTTGACCTTTTCTCCTTAACTCTTTCAACCCTTTAAGATGGTGGGAAACTTCCGATGAACCTACAATAAAAACAAAACAAAAATAAATATAGAATTAGAATGAATACAGATAGGTTAGATAAAATACTCGACTACATTTTTTTACAATATTATATACAGACAAGTTAGTAGTGGGTGATTGACCAGTGGCTGTAGAATTTGTATTCTTTTTGCTTGTATGGTTGAGATTATTTTATACAGTACTTTCAACTCTTGTCTGACTCTGCAACTAAACTGGATATAGTTGCGTTGAATTTGATATTTGTAAATCAATGATATAATTAGCAGAGCAAGAGTTCACTTGTTAAAGACTTCATTGCATGGGTAAAATTTATTTTACATTTGCAAATCACCTGTTTGATTTAGTCGTCTACATTTGTAACGACCTTTTGCTCATATTCTTGGTTAATTTCTACAATATTTAAAGTCAATTTTTAGAATTTGTTCAGATTATTTTTTATTTTTATTTTTATTCATAGGTAATCAAAATCTGAGCCCTGAAGTTTCATGAGGTGGTTCAAGGAATGACTATTCAAAATGTAAGAGTAATATCTTGGGCCAGCTACTACCACTGAACTATTTTGAACTCACTGTCAAAACTACTTAGAGAATGGGCTAAAGGATAAATGTCGGTTTGAGTTCCAACTAAAATATAACCCCAATCTGGTTTGGTTAAATTACGGGAGATATAGTATTTTTATTTTATAGAATTTCCAAGATGGAAGAAAACACAAACTGAAATGTTGTAAAACACAGGATGCTGCCTACTGCTGCTTACATGAAGATACATTCTTACATTATAGTATTTCTTAGGGAATGGTAGTTATTTGATCTCAGAACTGTTACATTTCACGTGGAATGTTGTTTAAAATCAGTTGATTTCTCAGATTGATCATTAAAAAAAACATAGCTGCAAATATAAGAGTTTAATCCAGAAGGGTCATTTTAATAACTTTAAATTTAAATTTGGTGTGAGCCATATTTTCTAAATAGAAATCAACTATATTAATAATGCAGTTTTTCTGGACGTCTTTAAAATATCCTGGTAGGCGACCTCTTTAATCACTGCTCTTTGGTCAATACGATTAGTTGGAATTCAAAAATTAGTTCCATATCTCACTGATAGGAATTACCACTGATATCACCAGTGACTGAGGAAGAATTGAAGGGGGATTCACTATCTTCCATTCATCCTCTCCCACAAGGTTGCCTGTTGGTTATAAGGGGGGAGAAAGAAAATTAAAATTTTATAGGCCTTTGCGAACATATATATTATGGCTAGAAAACACTTGCAATATTGGTCTTTATGAATAAAAAATCACCAGCTATGTTCTATAGACTGGTTTTTTCTTGGTGTGTATAATACATTCACCAGTAAGACGCCCATCAGCTGTTGTAAACTGGTAGTGCGTCGACTGGACCACCATGGTTGTCGAGAGATGGTCGCTAGTCAAGCGTGTAAGATTGCTCCTTCACGTATTATTGGATTCAGGGTGAAGGGAAGGGGCACGAAGACGGGAGGGGAGCCTTCATTTCCATTGATCTCTCTATACACTTGTCATTTAAAATACAAGAGAAGGCGGCAGCTTGGAACTAGGTGTTCTACTAGCATGTAATAGACTGAAATTTGGGCGTTGGTGTGAAAAATATGAGAAGGGTTTATTGAGAATAAGAAGAAGGGGGTGTTAAAAAACAGTTGTGTTCAAAGCGTTGGTTGGGGGAGAGTGGAGGAGGTGAAAGAAGACCGAAAATAATGCTCAGTCATCCCTTTTTAATGACACTGCTGAGTCAGCAGACCAGACCAGCATTATATGTGGAGGGGGGAATAGGTTGATGGTTGGGGGGAGGGGAGGGATTGGCTTAGTGGGGAAGGGGTGCAGTGGGGCATGATCAGATTTGTCTTGCTTGTCTTGAGACACGGGATCTCTATTCTGTGTCTATTTTAGATGGTTATTAAGGAATAAGACCTGAACCACATGATAATTCGAGAAGTCACTTCTAAAAGGCAGCTTGGTTCAGCCACCCAAAAGTATTTGCTTTAACCGGTACTCACTCACCTATCAAACCAGACAGGGGTCATCGACTACATTTCTAAGGTAGCTAGGTCTATTTTTTTAATGCTCGCACGAATAGTTTTGTTATTTAAAATTGAAAGACCTTGGTCAAAGACTCTTAGAATTAGCGGTCGACCAAGGTTTCGACACAATTTGCAGTAGTACAATATGCTAGGAGAGATCAACGGGACAAAGCTCATTGCTTGGTATGTCAGGTACTCCGTGGAACTTGTGTCGACTGTATCCACTTGATGTCAGTTCCAACGATGGATACGTGACCAAAGGAGTCTATATTATCCTGATTGGTCGGTTTCCAGGTATGGGGAGTTTTCTCAGCCGGATGCTATCCATTCATAAACATTTACTCTCTATCCTTTCATGCAAATATCGGTACACTTTTTTCTCTAAATTGCATCTCCCTCATCCTTACAACGGAAATACATGTTAGTAACACGGAATATGAGCAAAGTGATAAATATATATAGCTGAATTTATCTTATTTGTATTTTGGTTATACTTTACACCCTAGTAAGGGAAGGCCTACATTTTATTGGTGTAAGATTACACTTATTATATTACCAAGTCATAGTAAATTATATTAGTAACAAATAGATCACTGGTTACTATTTTATTCTCTTGTTAAAATTTTCTGAATTATGTTATTAATGTTTAATCTAGTTGTTGAATTTAATTTCACTTATTAATACCACTGACATTTTTGTTTTGTTTAGTTCTTTTCATTTCATGAGAAACATATTTTTTTTAACCATTCACGCTTGTTAGTTTTGAAAATACATGCCTTATTGGTCATACATAATACAGTCAAACTTGGATAATTCGAACGTATTTAACTCAAATTTATGTTTAGTTTTAACTTTTTCCTTGGTCCCTAGAAACCTCTATTAAAACAACGTTAAAACTCACATGTACTTCAAACTTATTTTGTTTAATTCGAAGTAAAATTACCTCGAAGTTGACTAAATAAAAATCCTGAAATCTCACGTAGGAAACGCGTTTACTACTTAACTGTTGCTGCGCGGATAATAAGTTCTCTGCATGCAGCGTCACTAAAACTTTGTGTTTTGTGTCCCTTATGAGGATTTTATGAACTTGGATGATAACTTAGCATTTTGCTGTGAACTTAGGAGATACAGAAATGTTTACAGATGTTATGAACAATATAAACGAAGGTGCATCTTCAGATGAAGAAGGGGAACAGACGGAACTTTCAAAAAAGCCAATCCCAACAGCTACACAGGCCATGGACCACATTGAAGAGTTGAGACGGTTAGTCTAGAAACAACATAATGTAAGCCCCTCTTATTTTCCAGGTGCTAAATAAACTAGTAAAATTTACTCCAACTCATAGTATTAACTCAAAAATATCGATAATTTTTAGCTTTTTTTGAACAATTACAAATACGGTATTCTGTACTGTACATATTGCTCTGGAAAAACTGAGAATAAAATGATACACATAAAGTTATTTTTCCAGCCCAAACAAAAGCTTAACCTAATTCGAATTTTTCTAGTGGTCTCTTCAGCTTCAAATTATCCAACTTCTTCAACTGTAGTTCCTGATATATCAATACACTGATATGCAATATATATTTGTAATTTTTTATATACGCCGCTATACCCGAGGTGTGGACGTACCAGCTGCTAAGTGGGTGATTGAATTAAAAACCAACCACAAGCGTTGGCTTACATTTATCAACACGAGTACATTCTATCTTTATAGCTTAAAATAGAGTTTACTAAAATACTATATTTTTATTATGACATACAAGTATTAAATGGGCCTATATGTTTAACGCCTAAGTCATAATGCATAATATAAGCGACATTTACGACCAATTAATAGATTTTTATATAACATTTTCTGCTATTCACAATCACTGGAAATAGACTTAAAAATGTTAAGGTTAATAAATTAAACTAGAATATTTACATAAAAAATTATGAAGAGTAATTAAAAATAAATAGGTAAAATAACCTCTCTGAACAGAATAAGCCTATAAAACTATGGAAAAATGTTGTTCCTAAAGTCTAAATAAATGATTTAACTCTCCAATATTTGATTAATCCCGTAATGACACAAGCCTTCACGAATCATTAAAGTTGTAAAAGTAGTTCCATGTCTCACCGCTGAAAAACAATTATTGACGGTAGCACTACCATTTGGTTTGAAGTCCTACTGTATTCTTTCTCTTTTCCTTATCTAATACATCTATTTTCCCTTTTTACCGATTATTAAAATAGTTGTAAACTGTGTAAAGAAAATTCTTGTAACGGCGGTGACAAAACCGGCCATTCCTTATATTGCCAAAAACAACTTTTGAAAACTGGATAGAAATAAACAGTTGCAATCTCTTTAGCCATGTTGCAATAGGGACGTGTTTTCAAAACTGTGGCACGCGTACCACTGAGCCATATATGTCTCAATGCACAAATACGCATTTATATTAATTACGCTAGTGTGTAAGGGATGAAGAAGTTTGAACCAGAGGAAATATATTATTATTTGCGTGGAAGGAGAGTGGAAAGCCCTTAGGAAAGACCACCCTTAATAAAACCCGTTAAGATCCAAACCAGGACCTCCATGATACCGGCAAACTAGATTAGATTACCCTGACATCTAATCCGCGTGCCCGCCAAAGCAGTTAACTGAATGATGGGGACTATTAATTTTTTTTACCAAATGTATAAACACATTCTTTATGTTACATCCCATTCGTTAATTTGTTCATTTTATGAATTGAGCAAATTTCTGCCCGTTCCATGAACTGGCATCTCTTCCTAATTATTTCACAAACTAGGCAAAAAATAGCCCATTTCATGACCTGGGAGTTCCTCCAATCGTTACCCACTACATGAACTAGACGAATTTTTCCCTGGTCATTGAAAAGGACAAGTGAAGAACCGGTTTGCTCTTATGGTTAATCTAACTATTAATAGTTTTAGAATGGAAGGTTAGGAGCTTAAGCTAGGTTGGGTTAGTTTAGTATTACATCTCAAAACAAATTTCATTTAAGCTTGTAGATAGTACAATAAGTTCCATTTCATGAAATGTGAATGCTTTAATGCACGTTTTGCTCAGTTTGTGAAATGGCCAAGCGAAGAAGCCAGTTCATGGAATGAGCAGAAATTTACCCATTTCATGAAATGGGCAGGTTCACCATTGGGGTGTAGCATATATACACGATAATCACAATATAATATCTCATTTATTTACTGTGTGAAATTAAGGTAAATGCCTTTTCTTACATTCGACCACCACAAATTAAGCCTAAGTGAATCTGTTAAACCATGTTTACCTCATGATATCCCCCCCCCCACACACACACACACAGCTTGTCAAACTACAAGACGAAGTAAGCTCTGTCCGTGACCGTACGTATGGCCATTACGTAGGCAACGTTTCATGATCAGGGCACATTAAGAACGGATCGTTCGTTGGGGAAGTGTAGCTCCGGGACGGGAAATTGAGGGGAGGAACCGCTTCCAAACATGGAAATTAATTTTTATTCCCCCAAGGCTAAAACACAACTACATAGAAACAGCTGTTGAAATAATTTAATTTGTGTAAACATCGCATTGTTAGTTAAAATAATTATTATTTACACATTTAGGAGTAATTTTTTTATAATTACATTTTTCCCTCGATAAAGATTGACTGGCATTATATAAATTTTTTGCGAATTCTTGGTTTTCAAAATGTCGTTAGCCCCTTATGACACAAATGCTCTCAGTTCTCGTAATAATGCTTACAACTTCGTGTGATGTAAGCCACAGTGGATGTTTGTTGCAATGAATGCAAAAACGTTAGAAATAGTTTTGTAAATGTTTTACCTCAATATGCTAGTCATAAAAGCCTCAATATCCTAAACGTTTATGTGTGACAAGCTGAACTAATATATTTTGACTCAGGGTTTAAACCCGGCTTCTTAGAAATCTATATGTGAGGTATTTTATACTTATTTGTCTCCTCCACTCCCCCCTCCTCCTTTTAACCCATCCAGCCCATCACAACGTGCTTCTACCCGTGTAGTATTTATTAATTTTAATTTTGCAGATGGGGTACGGACCAGGAAGATGGAATTTATAAGAAATATACCTACATTTTCAGAGAAGTAGAGGGGGAACAATTAAGGGGGGGGGGAATCCCCCAGTAGAGTCTTCCGGGATTCGAACCCTGACCTCTTGACATTTAATTTGCGTGCTCATCGATGCGTATTTTTTAATCCACATGTTGAGTAGTGTGGTTGACCTTGGTTATATTTCGTGTTCTATTGTGTAAACGATACCAAAATGATGATATAATAGTTCTCTTTGTTGACATGAATCTATAAACTAATTCTTTGATGCCTCTGCGTTTAGGTAGGTAAAACTTGTTCATATGACTGGAGGGGGCGTTAGAAGTTTGAGGCCTCGGTGACCACGAACGATTGAAATAATAATAATAAAATGGAAGGAGGAAAGAAAGACAGATTCATTGTATGTGTGGTCACAACAGAATGAATACAATGCAACATTGATGTAAACTGAACTATTATGTATTTAAAATGTCAACCCACCTTATCCCCTTCTTCTCTTACCCTTCTATAAATTGCGCGATCAATGTTTGTGGTATTGCCGGATTTAAAATTTTCTCCGTGACATGAATTGTTTGTTATTGTTCCATTTTTGCGGTTTAGAAGTGACACACTGTAGCAATCGCATGCATTTAAGGTACATATTAACTAACACTAGTCACTTTTTTTCTTGATTTTTTCTGTGTATAGTTCCAATATTTTTTTGTGATATCACCTATTACTTAAGGTGTGGCCAAAGGGAGCGAAAGTATTTTTACACCTTTTATAGCATTACATTGTTTTGACTAAAATATATCAAATATTTCTTCAGTAGCAACATAGAGTTTAGTTCTATGCAAATGTTAATATCAACAGATTTTGAACATCTGTCAAGGATGTACTGGAATTTTGTCAAAACTTTTTCTATTTTGTTAAAAAGTTTTGACAAAACTAGAAGACATCCTTGACAGTTTTCAAGGTCTGTTGATATTAGCATGTGCAGAAAACTAAATTCTTCTATGTTGTTACTGAAGAAATATTTTATTTGTTTTGGCCAATAAATTTCAATTATATAAAAACTGTAAAAAAATACCCCCTCCCCCACCCGCTCCCTTAAACCGAACCTTTTATAATTCAGTAATTAATGCCAAAAATACTTATAATAAAAAACGAGATATCAGTTATGGCATTTTAATATAACGTGTGGTTAGAATGTGGTTCATTGTTTATTTCGGAGCACTTAATTTATTTATTCGTTTTGAGCTTGGGAGGGGTTAAATCTTTGGTATTTTGTTTGCCATTATGCGTATTTTACTAAAACACCTACAAGTATTATGTTATTCAAAATAAAAAGCTAACCACTAAAAAAATCTTGTAGATAGCAAAGTTACATGTAAAAACAAATACAAAAATAATATGCTAGTGACATAATTTCAACAATACGAACTATTAAAATATAAACTTCCTATTAATTGTATTTCTAATTACAGTAATATAAATGTTTCTTAAATGTTGGTGTTTTAATGATTATTACATCTTTCACTTACTATGACTTTTCACGACACATTCGATTATTTAAATATAAATTAATAATATTATTTTCAAACTCATAAACTAAACAAATGACCCATAAGAAATATGATTTATAAAATAATGTTTAAAAAAATCTTTTTTTCTACACTATTATGAAATTTAATGTAATATGTACCTTAATGCCGGATTTAATTGCCCCATAAGAGGGGTTTATTTCCTACATTTTCTATTTTATTTGTATGGTTGAAGAGAGGGTTAAATTGTATCACTTTATTTCTTCACTGTAGGTGAGGGAAGATTCAGATCCATGCGTGTTGTCTTTCTTTGTGGTTGTAAAGTAGGCCGACCTGAATGACTTAGGGGGCGGCCAGACTGAGCGCGCGAGCGACTAAAATATAAAATAGAACACATGTATTCTAATGGGAGGTGGCCACACTGGAGCGAGCGAGCGAGCGCGCGAGCGACTGAGCGCGCGCGCTTGAAAGATAGAACTGTTTCTATTTTTCAAGCGCGCGCGCTCGACCCGGTACAGTCTAGTTTACAGGCGCTAGGCAATATTATTGTATGCTGGTTCATTGAGTGCTGGGAAACTTCTCATTTTGACATTATATTAGACTTTTTTCTATCAGTGATAGATTTAACACACTTGCTATTAATGGCCTAATTTAATTGGTAAGACCATAAATATATGTAAGCCCGATATGTTACAATACTTCACTATTATAATCAAAGTAGGCCTTTACAAATAATAATCACCATTAGTTTGGAGAGTATGAAAAAACCACAACAATAAATAAGTTTTAAGAATCACCTTCAGTTCACTGAGCCTTCGAACCTTTATCTCCCAGTCAAAAGCTATGGAGTGCAATGTACCATTCCGCCACTGGTGCGGCTAATCTGATTTTAAAACACTTCAGTACATTAAAAAAAAT
>CABFOW010000438.1:176882-192545 GCA_902141385.1 Timema californicum | reverse complement strand
GAGTCAAACAATATTTTTGTGATCAGCTAACTTATCTTAAGATCATGGATGTTATTATATGAGTACTAAACATTTGGAAAACTCAACCATACTAATGACCGATGTAGTGGTCAGCACCTCTGGAGGAATCAGGTTTGTCTCCCGATGGTACCATAGGCATTTTTACCGAAAGGGGAACTGTTCCTATGTTCAACATAGTATAGTTAATTAGGATTAAGACAGGGTTAATATTTCTACTGGCTCTACACCTTCCTAATCACTATCATCACGTCATCTCAATATGGGTATGACGTGTAGGCAACCTCCCAGGTATAACTGGACAACGTTCTGTTCTCACAGTGTCTAGAAGTCTACACACGTGGTGATTGAACTAAATACTGCATCTCTCACGGATAAATATGTCAATCACTTTGGAGTAAAAAGAAAACCACGCATAGTGATATTACAATGTCAAAGTTTAATTTGAAGATATAAACGATAATTTCCCCTAAAGATGGCTGTAAAATATAGTCTTAAATATTATTGGCTCGTGATTAAACATATTAAATGAAGATGAAATATAGAACCCATAGGCCTATATAATTATATAACTCGTAAAACAAGACTCCGATTTAGCTTCAAAATATTCACTTAAGCAGCTCTGTGTACTAATGAAAACGGTATTTATTTCTAAGTTTTGACTTATATAATATTTGTACAATGATTTTACCAAATATTTTTTATATTCCATTATTTTTAAAATATTGTCTCTTCACTGGGTAGGCGATAGTTTTACTAAATATTCATGCTTTTTTTTGTATGTATTTCTAATTTAATCTAATATCTCATTGATTTATAAGAATATTTATTTTTTGAGCACTACATATTACTACCCGTTAACTAGCACTATAACGTAGGGAAGGGGAGGGGTAGGAAGGTATATATTAGATAAAAACTCCTACATTTGCGTGGAATGAGAGTGGGAAACTATTTAATAACTAAGAAAATTACTCTAAGTACACCAGACCATAGTTCGGACAACCAATCTCCCCTTCAGCTGCAGTTCAGTATGTTGCTAAGGTCGCTTTAAGACATTCGACCACCAAAGTAAGTAATTATTCAATAACAAATGCTAATTAGTCCTTACATATCGAGTAGTCTCACACACCGGTGTAGGAATACAAGGCCCAGTCGTCCATTGACCACGTCCTTTGACCGGTCACCACATGTGGAGATGTGAAGGCCGTCTTAATTAGATAGTCACTTAGCGGAGGGAGCAATTAACTGATTAATTACTGATTACGAAACACGAGTTGACTCAGGACTGAGCAGCTGCGCGACAGGAGAAATCTGGCAACACCTTGCCCTCCCCCTCCCGCGTTGCCACGTCTCAACAGTAATTAACACGTTGGGTTTTGACATTTGATAACTCACGCGTTTTATTCAAGTGATTTCTTCCGTTTGTCTTCTCTTCTTTTTTCCGGAGGTTCTTTCACTTTATTTGCACTGCACTAATTTATTTTATTCGCTCTATTAAGCTCTTTTTTCGCTTTCTTATTTCTCACCTCATTACTGCTACCCGTTTTGGTGGGGTCTAGTGGTATTAGCCCGCTCTAAACTAGACTACAGGGGACGACTACGAGCTCGGGACGAATCAAGGTGGGGTGTACAAAGTTTTTCCATAAATAGTTTTCTACTCTTCATCCACGTAAATGCGGGAACACCTACAAATTAAACCTATCTAATCCCAAACATGGTAGTGTTATTTAAAGGATTATAGTACGGATAGGTAGACCTTGATTTTCTTACAAATTTAGATTTCGAGCACCTTTTTTTAGAAGGTAAAAACAATTTTTTTTTCTGTCAACCTTGATAACATTTCACTATATTATTTGTGTTATTTTATAGTTATAGATGACCCACTTCGGTGGCGTAGTTAGTCAACGCGCTGGTTTCTTGTTGAGCTATACTGCTGAGTACGGGGAGATCGAGGTTCGAATCTAGGTCTGGTGAACCGGAGGTGGCTTTTCCTAAATGGCTTTACACTCTCCCTCCACGCAAATTTGGGTTCACTTCCTCTGAATTCATCCTTCCAAATTCCTAGACTATTAGCGTAATTAGTACTAAAGCGTATACCCGAATGGATAGTAAGACGTGGTGCTAAATAAATAATATAGTTATTGATAGTTTATAATAAAAACTGACAGTTGCAGGTACCACGATTTGACGTATGAAGATGGGAAAGACTATTTAGTAACTCTTCTAGTTATAAGAAATGTCCATTCTTAATAATGGTGGGGTGAAAAAAACGTGGCGGGTGAAATATTTATCAGCAATTACAATATTCATGACTCAGACTAGGTATATATAGTTAGGTTGCATGAGTAAGAACCTTCCAGTAGTCACAAAGTTTATGTAAAATGTAATTTAAACGGCAAGGTCGTTAACACATATTCTAGGCTATAGGAGAGGTGAGAATAGCCCCCAGCACACCTGACTGAGTTTCGAACCCCAACTCATAATCACCGACCAACCAGACAAGTCGAGCTTGGCCTGTAGTCCCCATGCCATTGCCACAATATTATCCATCCTATAGGTTTTAGAGCAGGAATTTTAGTAAGCCGCACTAGAATTTGGCTGGGAAGAAAATGAGAAACTCCAGATTGGTAATCTTTGAGCCCCGAGCTTTTCCAGGTTGGAGTAGAATCGCTTGCCTGTCAGTTCTCTTTACACAAAAAATAAAGTATCAGCGTACACATCTTTCTGCGAGAAAGCTTGTGACTAAAAACTGGCTGTATTATGTCGCCTACTTTCCATCGGCTGTATTTCCCCCGTAAGGGGATGGGGTTTGTAGCAGGAGGATCCCTGAAGTGAAGTGTCATGTTCGATGTTCCTCCCTTGGGAGGTTGGCAACCCTGTCTGTGACGTTTCGGGGATGTACCGAGAGTGCACTCTGAGAGTTGAGCACATACATCCCTTGTGGTGGGGTCAATATTGAGCCGGGGGTGGGGGAGGGGGAGGGGGCACTTCACTTTCCGTCCAGATTAGTGAAGTACAGGTAGTGCATGTATTCTTACCAGCAGGACAGTCAGCAGCCAATATTTGAATGAATGGTAGGATGAGAGAATAAATATCGTGAGTATGTAAATTCGAAAGAGGGAAGTATCAAAGCGAGGTGAACAGGCAACTTAGCAGTATGAAACAAAAGTGGGTTTTTCTACACCAAAGACCATCAGTAAAGGAGAAGTAAAATATGTGTTTGATTTAACTATTGTAAAAGTCAGATCGTACGACTAGTGCAACAGGCTTACATCTCGAAAATTCTTTTTTCAGGTGAAAGTTGCAAAGTTTTCTCGAGATGATATGAATATGTTCCACTGGTTTGAGACTCTAAAATATAATGCAATTAACATTTCAATTTTGAAATAAAATTAAGCTATAATTTTGGACTTATGGGCATGTTGACCTGCCTTTTTAAAAGTCACACCCATTAAAGGATTGTTTTGTATTTGTATCTCTGTCGCACTACACACTTTCTTGGTATTTAGATTCACGCAGTAAGATTTTTGTTTAATTTGTATTCATATTGATTTATTATTTTAAGTGTAAGTTACCAAAAACAACTAACTTGAAATATCTATAGTAGAGAAATACAACTAAACAGGTTCATAAAATATTTATAGTTCAGAAATACAATTAAACAAATTCATCAAAGTCTTTATCACTTTGGGGCAATTAATTTGGCTGCAAATGGCAACAAAAATCATGATGAACATTTAGAATAACGTTCGATCTGTAGAGATCCAAAAGGTCCGTATCTCTGCTGCATTAACTTGGGGGGGGGGGGGGGTCCCTTCCTTAGAGCNGGGATCCTTCCTTATAGACAGGAACTATTTCAGGATATGATAGACGTCCATGAACTAATCTTCTGGTGTCAATTTTTGTTTTATATTCACTTTTACCATAGTCACACTTTAAAAAAATGTTTGGAGATTTTTAAGTATGCAGAACTTAGAGGTGATACCATTCACTTTTTCGCCAACAGTATCGACTGTGTAATTTAACCCACTTGTTTGGAAAAGCAGCTTTAAATCGATAACATCTCTAACTTCATAAGATTTTCCTCCCTTCTTTGCCAATCTTAAAACTGGGTTCCGTTGTGCTGTGGTATAGATTGTGCCAGATTTAACGACTTGATTCTTCTGTCTTTTGATAGTTTAATGCACACTCTTGCTTTCATTTTGTGTATGACCAACTATTCGAAATGTATGGGTGATAGTTATTATTTCAACCTCTTTTATGGCAAAGAAATAAAAAAGGTTGACCATTGATTTTTTTTTGCCACCACAACTATCTAAATAGAAAATTATTTTACTTCCAACACAGTGATCCTGTAAATATATTAATAGATATTAATATGGTACCGTACAAACTGATATCATTGCTTTAAACGCCTGGTTTTTCAGGTGAGGTCTTTTTCAAATACTTTGCGTCGTTTCTATTCTCAGTTGGCAGTACACAAGCTACTGACTGTCTCACAGGCAGCATTTAAACAGGCTATCGATGTCATAACAATAACTTGCCTTTCCAATCCCTTCCAAACTCTGACTAATGTTTTCTTCATTTCCATCATTGATCAATCAGTCCAGCTAATGCTAACTGCACTAGCTTGTTGCCTCTAAACATTTTTCTCATCAGTCCAAAAACAAAAACTGTGAAATGCAGACATTTATTAACAATCATGACACTCCCGCAAAAACCAAACACTGTTAGTGACCAGCCTCTTTAAACCAAATATCGCAGGTGGTTTACTGGAAACAGAGCGATTTTGGCGGAGAATAATGTCCCTCTCAACCATTAGGGCCACATTTGTTGCGTAGAATACAATGAAATCACAACCACTTATGTTACAATTTTATGAACCAAAGCTTTAGTTATTTATTAACATTTAATATTTTGTCCATATTACAAAACTGGAGCTATGGCCTATTCACAATATAATTACTATGTGAATATTTCTTCACAGCTTTGTATGTGGCCCTATTACACAGCAAGGTTATAGCTATGCAACAAGACCACAATTCAAACTGTGGCTGCACTGCACTGATAACTCTTAAAAAGTTATCAGATACAATAAGGAACTATCTGCCATCTGTTGGAATTTTATCAAACTAAAAATATGTCCTTCTTACACTTAATATACCAATGAAAAAATAATACAGAGATGGCTTTATCTCGATATTATTTTTAGATATCGCTCTGTGTTACTGGTGGTATTGACCTCGGTGATCTTGGAGTAAAGTGCTCTCTTTGAGACCAACTGTTTGTGGGTTCAAACCCAGTCTAGCTCGACGGACTTTTCTTTAGCGACAAAAATCAGCAACACAACTTCCTTTGAAGGGGAAGCAGAAAAAATTGTCTCATATTGTGACATATTAATAACTATTGAAGGTGATTGAAAATAGATTTTCAGGCCAAATTGGTAGATAATTTCACGCTCGCTAATAGAAACGCGATGTGGAAGGCAACGGGGAACCACTACACTTCCTGAACTCACCTATTGCATGAGTTTTCTACCAGAGGGTTCAGGCAGCACTAATCAGCTGAAGGGCTGAGGGATTGTCTAGTGCCGTAGGGGTGGAATCACTTCAAACCAACCTTTGGGAACAGTCTTATGACCAGTCAAAGGCAAATATTAAAAAAATGAAGAGTAAGAAATGCAGCTATAATTTTTCCATCTATACGTTAGAATTAAGTTTTTGTTGTTACCATTTTTAGCCTACTTCTAATATCAAAATTCAACCTTTTATTAAAAAAATTACAATAATTTTACATCCCAAAAATAAAGGTCTCTACTTTTTATGATACAATTGTAGTGGGAGAGGAAGCGCTCAGGTCCAAGAGTTGTGAGAAGGGAATTTCAAAGACTAGCTTCAGTTGAATCTCACACACATCAACCTCTCCCCACTCTCAAATCTCCAAATAGTCAAACATAGTTAACTCCATGAATACATGCCATTGCTAGAAAAGGGTTTATATACTTCAAATGATCTCTTCCACGAGTAAAGAGTATCCATACTATTTTCATAAAAATAGTTCTACTCTATGGTGAGATAAACTAGTCTCGCAGACGTGACGGAATGTCTCGACTCAAGACACCTGACCCAAAATAAATGTTGTTTTATATTTGTTTGAGGCTGTCCAAGCATTGGTTATTGTAACAAGTGTTTCAGGCGTAACCTTTCACCTTGATTTAAAATGGAAGGGGGAGAGGACATACCTTGTGACAATACAACCGTACAATATTAAACAACGTTGGCCCGTTTTGAAAATACCAGGGGCTGATTTCTCAGAGTATACTAACTACTGTGTACTGCCATGGGCGGGAAGCGCAGATTTGAATTCATCCCCAAAGCCTCAAAAGTCTTCAAGACAAGTGTACAAATAAAACTAGGGAATCTGAATAAAACAATTACAAAATCATCTTTAAAAACACAACGTTATGGTTACTACCATAGCTGTTGGATGTTTCAACTCAATATTGATGGCCCCATCTTATTGACGAATATTCAAACAAGGCTTATGATAACAATGGTTCTTCATGAGAAAATTGATTTGTACATGATTTAGCTTAGTTTATTCCTGACCCAAACTAGTAATAGGATTTAAAGCCTGCTTCGGTGGCCACATGGTCTAAGGCACCACTCTAGTAGTAGACTAGACTGCCGATGACGGGAAGATCAAAGTTCGAGTCTCGGGCGGGTGTACTAAGGGTAGTTTTTACTAAATGGCTTTCCACGATCCCTCCACGCAAATGTGGGTACATTTTATATAAATATAACCTTCCTAGTATCTAAACCCATTAGCGTATAACCTAAACGGGTAGTAAAATGTGGTGCTAAACAAAAATAAGAAAAAAGATTCATAGTAGATAATCGGATGCAATGATTTATGATGCTGCAACGCCATTTTACTTAAATCTAAGCCCTAACACAGACGTGACTCTAAATCATATAACCCTAGAATTCAAATTGAATTTGTATTTTGGAGCATTGTTACTTTTATTGACTGCCCTAATGCTTTCTTCCCAATATCTGCAAAGAAATATTCATTTCACATTTCATAGGATCAACCTTATCCAGCAGCTAGAGAATTTACTAGTTATAATTTTACTTATTCTAATATCAGGTCGTCAGGTAATGTGATATGAAGCTGTCACTTTTAATAGATAATGGTAATCCCCATTAAATAGCACTAATAGGACATTAAAATGTTGTACTGTTGATTGATCATATAAAAATATGTTTTGTATTTTATAGAAGTATTTTTCTATGAAAATTGAACCATGAACATGTTTAAAAAAAATTATTTGAGAGCTACTGTTGGTCAAACTGAGGTGTCTGTGTGATATGGAAATTTTGTGCAATTGCCAGCACATTGAAAAGAATCACTTAGACCTTCTATCTGACAGCATATTAAAAACTAAGAATAAGGGAAAACATTCTCATTTGGTTAGATTAGGGTGAAAGGATTTATCAAGATACTGCGTCTCTTCGTCAGGCCTGCTAACCTCATGTTTAATACATATCACTGGGAACTGTGTGATAGTTTTTATTTGCATCTCATTTTCAACCTTTCAATGCATAACTAATTATCTCGGTCTTAGAATAGACGGGGACACAGCAGGTTTGGTAATTGGAATTGGGCAGCGCCATATAAATATGGGAAGAATGTGTGTGCGCGCTTGACATATTATAGCCGGAGCATGCCTCTATGGAAACAACAACTTGTATCAACTTGTATCAGCTTGTATCTTAAAACAAACTATAAGGGGTATCAGGATTTTTTCAAAGTTCATCAACTATAGCTTAGAGCGGAATTCAGGTGTAATGTTGAGCTTTTAATAAATGATATACAAGGTGTAAACATGAATAGTATAGGCTTGGATTATTATAATAAATGTTAATGTGAGAGTCACATGGAGGAATTAGCCTGGTTACACATTAATTTTCAAGTCACGATTTTAACATGCCTGAAAAAAACTGAGGAAATCATCTGAATTTTGGTTATGTATCTGGAGGGTGGGGGGGAACTTGCCTATAAGAAGAATTTCACAAAAAAAAAGTCAAAAAGTTAATTAATATTGATGAATTTTGAACATTTAACTGCAAGGCTTGAATAACAGGCCTTTGCATAAAAGAAAACATGAACCAGATAGCTAAGTACGTTAATTTGAGCACATGTACTATACTCCCCCAAACCCCTTCCCTCCCTGAAATATTGGATTGCACATTTACGTTAATTTGAGCACATATACTATACTCCCCCAAACCCCTTCCCTCCCTGAAATATTGGATTGCACATTGATGTCATATATTTCCCCCATGAATATAAAACTATCCGTTTATAAATACTAATTACATGGCACCACACTAGTCTAGTAATGTTTTTGTAAAATGAAATTGTATTCATTTTACTAATCTCTAATGTGCCTGAGAGAAAATGTTATACCTTCTGGGAAGCCTGGTAAAAGACAGGTAATTTTGTACTCAGAGCTTATAGGCGGCCCTGAAAGTGCAATTCCATTAATATAATGTCTTGGATAGTGAGTTAAGGACTTATTGGACATAAAGATGGATGGTTTCTTTATTTGAGGATAGCAAGAAGAGTCATTATAGATTCCTTGATCAAGGTGTCATTTTTAGCCATGTGTTAAATTTAATATGTCATTGCATAGCTGCCACCCTTACCGAATTCCCTGTGAAATGTAAGGACAATACAAATATGTTTAATGTTTTACAATCCCTAACTGGTTAGTTTTTACAACCTTTACATATACAGTGATTGGAATTTTTATATATATATATATATATATAGCATGAAGCCTTTCTGGACAGAATAAATAAAACATTACTTTATTATAATGCAATTAGTTTAATTCTCTACACATAATAATCTCCATGATCATGATTCATTGAATATTTTTTTTCATGTGCATTGTTTAATTTTAAAATGACATTTTGTATATTAAAATAATAGGTTCATAACCAGCGTCATTGCCCATGACAAATATAGAATAACTATAGAGGTTACAATGTGTAGAATATTAAATCAAGGATTTTACTGAGGCCTTTTTAAAATATATTTTATTTGGCCAAAAAAAAGGTATTTTAATATAAAAACTATAAAAATGCTGACCTATAGGCCTACACGTCCTCCCCCATCTTAAAGATATTCTCATCAAACAGAAAAAAAAACCGAATTTAATTTAATTTTAAAATTTATTGACAGTGTTGGTGTTGTAATTTTTTTTATTAAAAGTAAAATTATTTTGTATTGTTTTTTAAAATTAATTTTAGTTTGTATGTGTATTTATGTGGTTTACATGAGGTGTGTTAACTAGTACATAAAGTGTGTATGAAAAATACATACATACTTTACGCTATACTTAAATACTGACTGGGGACATTTGACTTATATTTTCAAATTATTTCTACTACATTTTAAGTTGAAGAGTTGGCAGCAATGTCATTCGTGTTTTTTATTAATTGCTAAACAATTGCATGGATGCAGGGACACGACGAACTGAGAGAGTGATAACGTGGAAAGGCTTTGACAAAAAAAGTATTTTTAGTATACCAATTTAAAAATTGTTTTTATATAAGATCTTGTTGGAACTCTCCCAAAATAACTTTGTATCTTATTATTTCCAGTCCGTTCAGATTGCTTGGAAGTCGGAGAAGGTTTGGAATGCTGCACAGGTACCTGTAAAAATTATTGTTAGAAGAAGAAGCAGCATCCCTTTTGAAAGAATTTTTCTCTCTTTCGAATATTTTTTCCCCCTTCCTAAGGAATGTTCAGGTTTTGTAATTCTGTTTGGCTTTTGTTTGCCTTACTTTTCCTTCAAAGTTGATAGTCTTGTAACAGATTTATGTTTGCCCCCTGTTATTTTGTTTTGGAATTTAGTAAAGAAAAATAAAGTGGCTAGAAACCATTTCTTCAATTGACCGCTTTCTTTCATTTGTGTAAGAAATTCTGGACAATTTTCAGACAAGCTTGTTAATTATTCTTAAAAAACGCTCTCGAAAAATTCCTTGTGCCCCTGCACACATATAAAAAAAAGTGGCGTTGCTACGTACAATTTTTTTATTTATGAAAACAAATCTCATTTTCTCTCTGTGTTGGCCATGCACAGTGTCCCTATCTCTCTTTTTTCCTTCTTTTTTCAGGGGGCAAATATCCATCCCCAAAATTACATACCACAAGACTATCAACGGTTGGCCCAACTTCACTATCTTCACGTTAAGAGCCTCGAGTGGGCAAGTCATAATTACCACCAGGCGGAAGAGCAGGTAAATTTGTGAATGTCGCCAGGGTTCATAACACTGTTTTCTTTTCTGTTTTCTCCGACCGCGTCTTACTAACCGCCTGGGCTATACTCATTTTAATTACTCTAATGCAGTGAAGGAAGATAAGGTTGACAGAATTGAGGAAATGTAATCGCATTTTTTTGAAGTGAGTAAAATACCTTTTAGAAAAATCACCCTCACCTGGCCAAGATTTGAACCCCAAACCCGTGCCACAGGTTGAACAATACTACATTAGCTTGGCAATCCGACTGCGTGCCCACTAGCTAGAGTCCTATAAGTTTAACGTTGTTTTAGCAAAATAAGTTTATGATAAGTTTCATGTTTAATGTAATACTTAGCTTTACGTTGTTAAAATAAGTGATTGGCCTACGAATATATCGTACAAACTTTCTCATACTGTGTATTGGAAGAACATTTTCAAAATAGGTTTTATACTGCCTGTAAATAAGTTATCCTCATACAAACAACACATGGCTTTGTTAATCATACGAAGCACTCTTTATAAAATGTTAAAACAAAGTGTGCAAATAGTTTTATCAAATTTCAAATTTTCAAAAATTAGTTTTAAGTAAGCTACTATACAATTATTTTAATTCATAAACATATAGTGTTGTTTTATTTATCAAGAAAATCTATTCTCAGGTACCCATTTTAAACTAAATCTTCAAGGCCAAATTATTATTATTTTTCCTTTCAAATTTTTCTTAATATGTCAAAATTAAACCGCACTTAAATTTATTTAGATTTGAAAAATAAGACTTTATTACTGTTAATCATATAAAATAGTTCCCCGATATCAATTTTAAACAAATTCATTAAAGCTATTTCCTTAAACACAAATTTAACAAAAATCAGTCATCTTTAAGCTACTATAAAATGAATAGATCTCTCTTTCTCTCGCTCTCTTTCTCTCTCTCTCTCTCACACACACACACACACACACATATTTTTTTAATTTAAAAACTCATCAATAAACCCCCCTTAATTTGAGGGCTGGGGTCCAAATCAATAAAATGAAAATATATACAAAGATATAACCCTTAAAAACACGTATATCAAGTTTGAACAAAATCTATCTAACCGTTCCAGATATTTGGCCAGGACAGACATACGGACAGACAGACATGGGTATAGACGGAATTACAAAATCAACATTTTTGGGTTCGGGCACATATACAAATGCTCACGATTAAAATATGTTCTCTTGATATCAGAAAGTTACAATATTTTATATGTTGTTGCTTAAGGTGGTATTAAATATTTTAATATTAATAGAAATGGTTTTAGTATATTAATACTTTTAGTCTTAGCTTTCTCAAACATCCCGACACCTTTTCCATTGGACATTCAACCCTACGGCAACAAGAACGAACCCATCACTTATATAAACACGAACTTGGCAATATATTCTTTGTTAAAAGAATTTTAATGACCTCGGATACCATATCATAGACACATCAATATTGAATATTAATTAATTGTGAAGTTTCTACTATATCGTAAGATGTATGACTAAAATTTAGGAGTTCAAAGGCTTCTTTAAAGGTGAATTTATTTAATGGTAAGCTATACATAAATTTGTCAAATTTTTATATTAATAAATTCAAAACGTTTATATACTTTGAACACAAAAATTATTAAATAATTACAAAGTTAACTTTTATCATAACAATTTCCAAACACAGACTCAAGCTTATCACTAATAATTTAATACTTATATATTCAAAGTTATTTATACCTAACAAAAATGCAATTTGGTTAAAATGGACATATTTAGCATTGCGTGTTAAATTATTAATACACATTGTGCAACTAAATTTGTCTCTAGCGTTTGAAATCACTCAAATTTTCAACTCACAAACAAACAATCCTTCATTAGTCAGGATTTCTAGTTTAGTTAAATATCTTAAAAATTTGATCTATTGATTATAGATTGTTTCATGAAAAATAATTTTACTGTCTTACCTTATTATTTCACAATAATACAATTTCATACAAATTTGATTTGAATAAACCCAAATAATTCTATAAATTGGTACTTATTTTGACATTTGAAACAAAGAAAACATGTTCAATATGGATAGTTCGTTGTCATATTTTATGGTTTATAATTATGCTCTATATTTCAAATACACATCGCTGCGCCTATTCAGGACTGCTGCAACTCAAAAATCAATAATTTTAAGTTGTCACACGTAAGAATGTAAGAGATCTTACTCCTTTCAGTTCTATACTGCATTAAGTTGTATGTACAAAAAAAAATATCTCAACATATAATTAATATATTTAATTTGAAAATGACACGTAAACATGGTAATTGAACCCTGGACCTTTGGCGTAGTATGCCAATGCTCTCTCTAGCCACTGAGCTATCCAGACACAATCCCCTGCCTAAGGTCATTCTTCACTGAGTGATGATTACTGGATAGCTAAGTGGTTAGTCTGCACCGGCCTCGGTGGCGCATTTAGCCCACGCGATAGTTTCGTGTTAAGCTAGACTGCCGAGGACGGGGATATCAAGGTTCGAATCTCATTCGGGTGAATTGGGGGTGGTTTTTCCAAAATGATTTTCCATTCTCCCTCCACGTAAATGTGGGCTCGCTTCCTCTAAATTCAACCCCCCCAATTTCTAACCCATTAGCGTAACGAGTACTTAAACGTATAAACCGAATGGGTAGTAAGACGTGGTGCTAAATAAAAGATAAATAAAGAAGTGGTTAGAGCATTGGCGTACCAAGACAAAGGTCCCAGGTTCGATTCCCGTGCACTTTTTTCAATTTAAAGAATATTATATTTAGATTCGGCCTTAGTCAAATATAATAACTTTGCGATTAAGTCCATCATTATATCTTTAGGCTACTCTAGCATTGTCAACAGAATTTGAAACACATTAAGTCCTAGGTACATATTTATAAATTACTGGTATCTGCTAGAAACCAAATTAACCCATAATATAGCTTACGTAGGTCTATTAAAAAAAATTACAAGGAATCTTCCAGTTTTAATCTGTTTTAATTGTTTTCAATTTGTTTTCTAATTTTTATCGAAACAACTTTTTTTAAGGTCGTTGTCTTGCATTGGGACAGCAAAAAATTATCTAAATTCAGCTCACCAAAATAAAAAGAAATATACAATTCGTAGCTTTTTTTTGGCTGCTTAAAATACAACTTTTTTTTATGGCATCTTTCCATAATTTACGTCACATGAGTTTGAAAATGTATCTATATGCTTTTAACAAAGTTAGGAGACATCATTGATCAAAACGACAAGTTCATTGTCTTAGTTAACGGTTACTTGTCTCCTATATGAACTTGACGTCGTACTGATTTGAAAACAGGTTTTTAAAAAAATGTTGTTTTACCAGTTGGGGCTTCTATCACATAGTTGTGGTAAGTGAAGAAAGACCATATCACATAGTTGTGGTTAATGAAGGAAGGATTGACTTCTATACACTTATTTCCATATTTATTAGTTTCTTTGCTTCTTTTTATTGTATTTTATTCTTAAACACCAAAGTGACCATTTAAAAGTGTGTAATGAGGGTAAGAAATGAACGTCCAAATTTGTTTGGAGCCTATAGAAACTATCTCCGAGCACTTTCCTATGCCTAGAAGACTTGTGGGCGATGTGCGAAACACTTAACGTAATTGATAGTTGAAGAGCGCTCGACGTTCAGGACCATTAGACTCCACTTTGAGTAAACGTGCAATCTTGTAAATCTCACAGTTTCTTAAGTTCATATTGTCACTCTCTCAGATCATTTTTATTGTAACTAGAAAAACCT
This sequence comes from Timema californicum, assembly GCA_902141385.1. NCBI lineage: Eukaryota > Metazoa > Arthropoda > Insecta > Phasmatodea > Timematidae > Timema > Timema californicum. The sequence goes on along the minus strand of CABFOW010000438.1, from coordinate 178,412 downwards.
CCTTGAGTCATGCCTTTACATCTGATATGGCCGTTTTGTTGTTCATCTTGTGAAAATGTTCTGTTTTGTCCGTATTTGGAAGGTTTTTATTTTGACGAGGCTAAGTGTTTACTAGCTATACATTTTTAGAAGATGTACAAATACATTTAGAGAAACCAGTATTAACATATTTTTGTCATCGCATCTCGCTACCTGATCGGATTACACGCTTCATATGGTTCACCAATAAAATTTCCCTTAGAGTAACTAAGTTACTTGGCATAATAATAACCAAAATTCACTTACTATGCAAATTTATATATTAATGTAATTTTTTTTTAAATTGCAAAGTAGAATTAAAGGGAATACACATAAGATAGGTATTTTACTAATTTTCATAACAAAAAAAGTTTTTAGCCAAAAGAAATATATTTCTCCAGCAAATAAACTTAGCTTAATTTTCTATACATACCAATTTCAACAGTGAATATTTGTAACAGGAATCGTAGAATTGGTTTAAGACTTTCTTTTTGTTTAAGAAGTTTATGTTTGAATTAAAGTGTTATCATAGCCAATATTCAAGAACTGTTGAAAGTGTATTGTGTAAAAATTTAATCTAAATGTATCTACTAGGTCACTATAATATCTATTTTACTTCAAAATATATTTAGCTATATAAACTCCAAATATACTTACCTTAACTCCCCAACCCCCATCCACCTTCACAAAATGCATTGTTTAGTATTGCATTCTAAAATGAGATGGCAGTAGAGAGTTTTGGTTTTGCGTACCACAGTTACCAAAATAATACCTAAACAATAACTCTGGAAAACAGCTTATAAATATGTTAATGTTTAATAAGTGTTGGCTTTCTTTTCTTTTTTAACCATGCAATCTATAAAATAAAGATAAACAGTGTCATTCACCAGGAAGAACTAAATAGAGGGTATAGCTGGGAAAGTGTGTATGTACATGTGAGGAAATGTTATAATGAACGTTTTTGTAGCCACTCTGGTCACATTGTGAGGGTGATGTGTTCGTGTCCTGAATGAGGTGTTTGTTTACAGAGGCCGCCCTCCTCCTCGCTCTCGTATCCCGGTCCCGGTAATGACGACGTGAGGTCACCAGGGTCAGGAGGGACGCCTGGTCCTCTCTCCCAACAACCCGGCTCCCAACAGAGCGTCGACAACACGGACCCTGGTAAGTGCACTCCACTTCCTAAATACTCAAGAGCACAACCATGATCCAATAGCTAGTATAGCCAGGAGTGTAGTGACTGGGGTATAGCACTCCATGATCCAACAGCTAGTATAGCCAGGAGTGTAGTGACTGGGGTATAACACTCCATGATCCAACAACTAGTATAACCAGGAGTGTAGTGACTGGGGTATAGCACTCCATGATCCAATAGCTAGTATAGCCAGGAGTGTAGTGACTGGGGTATAGCACTCCATGATCCAACAACTAGTATAACCAGGAGTGTAGTGACTGGGGTATAGCACTCCATGATCCAACAGCTAGTATAGCCAGGAGTGTAGTGACTGGGGTATA
>CABFOW010000438.1:127121-170964 GCA_902141385.1 Timema californicum | reverse complement strand
GGGGGGGGGGGAACTACTCCTCCACCCCAAACCCCCTCGACAGAATATGTTTGCATGTTGCCTTTGACGAGAATTTATTGTTATGACGCTTCAGGTTTCAACGCTAATTACCGAACTCGTAAATTCCGATTTTGCACATGCCTATTTCCCTCCTCTTTCCACCTCTCATCACCCAATACCACCGCTCCCCGGTACTTTTTGTTGCTCCCTTTCACGGGTACTGTCTGTTTCAGGATACATCTGACCACCTTTATCGTGTGTGTGTATGTATGTGTGTGCGCGCGTGCTAAAACACATTTAACACCTTGGGCCAGTTTCATAGTCAAATTGAGTACGCCTCAAGTGCGGCGCTACACTAAGTTCATGACGACTCAGTTTCCTATGCGAGAATGGCTCATTCCATTCGAGTTTAGGTAGGTGTCGTCATGTACTTAGTGTAGCGCCGCACTTGAGGCGTACTCAATCTGACTATGAAACTGGCCCTTAATCTCAACCCTCTTACGACCAGCTTCTTTTGCCGCGTGGTCTAACACACTATTCTCGTGTTGGACTAGACTGCCGAAGACGGGGAGATCGGGGTTCAATCCCAATCAGGTACACCGAGGGTGGTTTTTCTAAAATGGTTTTCTCTTACCCTACTCGTAAATGTGGGTGCATTTATTCTAAATTAAGCCTGTCTAATTCCCAACCCATAGCCCGAACTAGTAGTAAGACGCGGTGTTAAATAACACTTCTCTTATGAATGGACATCTGAACGCTACTCCTATTTTCACGTATTCATACGTCAAATCACTTTATATAAATATTATAGGTAGCTATAAAATAACACAAATAATATACTGTAATATTAAAATGATTTTCAATGTTGACCACAATAAAGATGTTTTTGTATTTTCTAAAAGGTGTTTCAAATGTGCATTTGCACAAAATCAAGGTATATACTACATTTGGCTTGTGTGGTCTATGGTGTCAAGCTCCCATTATACTAAATTACCAGTTATGTACAGGCTATGTAGGGGTTTTACTCCTCAGCGGTTTCCAACCTTCCCTCCACTAAGGTGCGGGTATATTTCTTTTAATATGTATCATATACATTTATACCCCATTAACGTAATAAATGAAATGACTGCAAGTTTACATTAATGTCACATACATACTTGTTTTGTTGTTGTGATGTAACAAGATTTGATTGAACACAAAGCAGGATTCTCCAGAACAAACTGTAATCATAAATAGAACTACGCTCCAATCAAGGTTAATCATAATCAACCAGAAAGTTTTACTTCACTTTTTATATTACTTAAATTATTGATGAGATACAGTTTATATCTCGATGGGTGGATTAATAAAATGAATGTTTAGTAATTTAATAATTTGTAGATTAAATAAAACCTTGATTTTGCATGATAAAATAATTTTATTTCCTTATACATACAAATAATTTTATTTATCAAGCTTTGGATTTACGTGGCTTCCACTAGTGCTTTTATTTTTAAATAGTTTGGAAATGATATCTTTATTTTATATAAGCCAATTATTACTGTCAAAAATAGTTATACATAATTTTGAATACATTCCATTGAATGAAACCGAGGAGTTAATTAACTTTTAGGTATCACTTTCCTTAATCTTTACCACATTTATTCTTATAGTAAATTGTATTTGATTTACGTGGCCATTTTTAAGAATGCCATCACCATGCAGATCGAGACGTGTGTGGGTGTGTGTATATAGAATATCTATGTATATATAATATTAATATATACGAATATATACAAAAACTAAATAGATCCATCAAACAAGAACAAAGCCCTACATAATTTTTTAAACATTGATCTATGAATATATTATATTTTTGTGCCCAAATTTCCCAGCCCGTTTTGGTTGGACGCAAATGAAATAATTAATTACCTTAATATGTCAGAGATGAATAAGTTTGATAATAGATTAAGTGTACCTGTATTTGATGTGGGAGAGAGACTGAAAAACAATTTAGGAAAGAAACACCCGACCGGGATTCGATTCCGAATCATTCTGTCCCTGGCAGTCCAGTCCATTGTGTTGACTAACGCCACCCACAGAAACAAAGTCTGTTGCTGAGAATTTTGTTTGTTGGTTAAGAGGTGGAGGGAGGCAGCGTCTCTCAGGTCCTCGTAGCGATATTTTATGAGCCATGTCGCGGGTAAACCAACCCTCGTTAATCCATTCAGCCGGGGCTAGTCAGGGACTAGGTTAGCGATTGTTTTCCTTGCCTCCTCTCATGTCCTCTCTCTCACTCCTGGTGTCGTGCGCCTGTTCACTGTCACACTTGAGCTCACCAAAGTGTCTAATGGATGTCAATATCATTACTCGTGTCATGTAGTGTATACAGGTCTGGACAGTCGCGCTTTCGATCACTATCTAACCCACGAATAAAAACTATAAACAGCAATTTTTTTGGGGAGGGGGAGGAGAATTCTTGTTTATGCTCATCGGGGAGGGGGGGGGTACAGTAATATCACAAACACAAACACTGCCATCTGCGTAGGTCCACTTTTCAAATCTCGCGCATGCTCTCATCACTTCTCGCAACTTCCGAATATGGTTAGGTTATGTTATAGCTATATACCCCGTGCACATAGTTGATGTTTCTGTACTTAANGGGGGGGGGTACAGTAATATCACAAACACAAACACTGCAATCTGCGTAGGTCCACTTTTCAAATCTCGCACATGCTCTAATCCCTTCTCGCTACTTCCGAATAGGGTTAGGTTATGTTATAGCTATATACCCCGTGCACATAGTTGATGTTTCTGTACTTAATTTAATACCGAAATAAGAACAAGTCAACAATGACTTCGCAAAAACAAGTGACTCCCACAGAAACTTATGCGTATGTTCTATTACACAAGTCATAGTTTTCAACGAAGTGCAGATTGTAATTTTGTTGAGAGAAGATCGAAAAACCATTCCAAGGGCATCTGGCTGGGATACGAACGTCAACATTTATTTGAGGACGAACACTCGTTTATGTTATTTTTCTTTCTATCGAATGAACTAACATGTCGGCAAGTTTTGTTGTTGTTGAAACACACTAAGTGTTCAAATAAACTAAATTAAATTCATTTAAATGAAAAACGACAATTTGAACACGGGGATCGAATCCAATACCTTTGGTTGTGCATGCTAGTGGTCTGCCACGTCTCGTTGTTTTGGGTGTAATAATATTTAAATTGTTTAGTGTTATTTGTAAAACCAACTTTATTTGCTAATAAAGATATTCACAAACTTCATCGTTGTGCCCTAATTGCAGACAGACTTCTTTGAGAATACTGGTTTGAATTTAATTTGATTTTAGGCAGGGTCTAAACTAAGTCTTAGCTTGGAGCGAAAATATCTAAGTTAGATCATTCGGAGTTCCTTATAAAGATAGTTTTGGGTATTAATAGTGATGATAAAATGTGCTCTATTTAAATACCTAATTTTCCAGCTTTAATTACATTATTTGAAAAGCTTTATATTCTATTTTGGTAACTTCTTTGCAATTGACTGCCGATGATATAATTTTATGATAAACTTAAAAAAAAAAGTTCCTTGACCTTTTACACACCGCATATTTTGGAATTTTTGGTGCTTCAATATCTACAATGCACTATATTTACAGATCTAAATTGACTGACTTTTTAAGATATTAAATGAAATATTAATAAATTTAATTGCTCTCTTTTACTGCTGTCTAAAGTGCTGGGAAACGTCCTTTTAGGGAACATAAAATACCCGACCCCGTTATCAGTGGGGGTCTTTATAGATTGTACAAACTAAAAGAGATTTTTTTTAATTCCTTTTTTTTAGGAGCAAAGGGATGAGGTCGATTTCTGGTTGATGCATGGTCCAAACTTCACGTCCTCACATATCCCAAGTGGTGATAATCTCTGGACATTTAGATAACAAGTCCAGAAAGGCAAGACGGTCTCTTCTTCCGAGAAAATACGGAACTGTCATTTTATCTAGAGGTTTCAAAATTAAGTGTGAGCTAATTTTTCTAAAAGACCACACTTCTTTGGGAGGCTGTTCTGCTCCCCCTCCCCTCTCTCTCGTCTTCTCCCCCACCTATAGCCCTGTTCTTGTGCTTGGTTTTCTTCATATTGATAAGGTTTTTTTTATTATTCTTCTCGAAAGATTCTACCAAACTTTTCTATCATCTAAGAGGAAGGAACAGTTTCTTCTTCAAAATTAGATTTCTATACAAAAAGAATCTTATTATTTAGAATTGCGAAATGCAACATATCACAGTTTACTCTTGAAAAATTATATTTCTTTATGAAAAGTGGATCGTTATTTAGAACACTCACACAAAATCACCACAATTTAGAAAAAGGTACATATGTTTGTTAGGTCTCACTCCTATTGGTCCAAGATTAGGTGAATACGACATCCTAGCCCAATCAATGACACACTGTCTGCTGAGCTAAGGGTTATATCTTCGAGTCCTGGGACACAATAAAAAAATATGCCGTTTGAAAAATGTGGTCTTCCTCTTTCACAGGAAAGAAGTAAATGATGAGGGGACTTAAGACTAATAGCCTAAATAAAATAGAGTTCTAAGTAAGATTGTAAACGCAAATTTAAAAAGTAGTCTTTGAAATATTTTGAGCAAAATTTTGTACAAAATTGATCGATTTTGGTGGCTAGGGACATTTTTAAAACAACTTGTCTGGCCATATCATATTTAGTGATTATTAATGTGTGTATAGGCCTATATTATATTAAAAAACCTATTTGAAAAATAAATATAGGAGCTAGTTTTTTTTATATACAAACATAGATTGTATACCATTTAGAGTTATTTAAATTGCATGTATTGACAAAGTGAAGTAGAAGAGGAGTGAGGCAGATATACTGTTTGTCACCCAGTCTGTCCAACTTGTATGGAGAATGACTGGTTAGGGACGCTATGGAAGAACGCGGCAGTTTCAGAATAGGAAGAAGTCTCATCAACACAATAAAACATGCAGATGATTTAGCATTACTGGCCAAAATGAAGAGCTACAGGAAATGATGGACCGGCTGGTAGAAACAGATCAAGGATATGGCATAGAGATCAACATTGAGAAGTGAAAAGTGATGATGATTTCAAAAAATGAAAAGCCGCTGAAAATCATTGGAAATCAGGAGTTGGGAAACATAGAGCAGTTCATCAAGTATTTGTGAGGTCTGCTGATAAAGTATGGTTACTGTACCAAGGAAATTAGGTCGAGAAACGCCATGACCGAGGAAGCTTTTAACAATTAGAGGCTGTTGCTGACCAGCAAGTTGAGTTTGTAACTGAGGAAGAAACTGATGAAATGCTACATTCGGAGTTTCACCTTGTATGGGGTAGAAACTTTGACTAATAAGAAAGATGGTAATGAATTACCAGGGAGAGCTTTGAAATGTATTGCTGATGAAGATTTGGGAAAGAACATGGTGACAAATGAAGAAGTCGTAAGATCAGTGGGAGAGAATATAACAGTTTTGGATGTGATTCTTCGGTACAAAGCAAACTGGATTTGACACATCCTCAAGAGGAGCTGTCTTCTGCACGTCACTTGAGGGAAGGTTTAGCGAAAGAGAAGCTTAGGAATAAGGAGGATTCAAATATTGGATGACTTGAAAGAAATAAGAAAATTCTGAGAGATGTAAAGGGATGCAGAGGAAAGAGAAAGTTGAAAGTTTAAGTTTACTGACAAAAAGAATGGACATGCTGCAAGACAAAACTTTTACCTGATAATAATTTGACTACATCGATAATTTAACTTATAAGCAAACATATTTGGCTATTTTTCAAAAAATAAGCAATGTGTGATCCAATGTATTATGGATGGGTTAATACTCGTGGCACACTGGTTGACAATCACATTGCCCGATAAAGCAAAAAGGGGAAACTTATTTTTCCTTTGCGTTTCAATACTTATTGAGGTTACACGCATTTAATCACACTAAATGATCAAAGATGAGGAAGATATAATTCATATTTGCGTGGAGGGAAGATGGTAAAACATTAAGGAAATAACACCTTTAGTGAACCCGGCTGGAATTCAAAGCCCAACATCAATATTTCCAGGAAACAAGATTGTACGAGCCTGGAATTTAATCCTGATGTCCACTGGTGCAGGTTTCCCTACATCTCAGTGTATTTTCTCCCTTTCTTCCCGTCCCAAAATGTAGGCCTGACGTGTTATGTTGTCAGCTGTACATCCTTGCAGACAACAGTATCATGAGGGCGGCTGTTAGGCAACACCGGACAGTCACGTCAGTAATTACAACCATTAAAGTCATAAAGGTGGTCAGGCATGACCGAAGATAGTTCACCACTTTACGCGGGAGATTTCCGGTGGGAATGCTTTATGCAAGCAACAATTTGAGAAAACGTTGAAACAGTTAAAACAAATCATAAAGGTGGTCAGGCATGACCGAAGATAGTTCACCACTTTACGCGTGAGATTTCCGGTGGGAATGCTTTATGCAAGCAACAATTTGAGAAAACGTTGAAACAGTTAAAACAAAACAAAAAAGTTAGGCCTACATTTTATTTCATAATAAATTAACATTGTGCGTTTTGTTTAGTATTAATCAGTGAGTAGAAGCCATGTTTTACAAATGAAACTAAACTTTTTTTTTAAATACTACATAAACAATGATCACTAGAAGAGCAGGAGAGAGGTGTCCCCACGTTATTTATCACGGTTTTCTCCAATCTCTTTCCAGGCTCATACAACGCACCTTCTTGTAATTCTAATGACCCACATCCTTAGAATACGCCATTCCTATTATGAGTGGTAATTTAGGTCTATCAAAGATAAATAAAATAGTAATTTAAAGTATATATTATTTAAAAAAGTACGACCACCTCTGGTCTAGTGGTCATAGTTCCTTGCTACAGATTCAGAGGTCCCGGGTTCAATCCCCGGCGATTTCAAACTGTATCTGTTAAAGCATTAGATTTGGAACGGGGTCAAACTCAGCCTCGTGAGGACAAATGAGGAGCTACTTGGAAAAAAAAAGTAGCATCTTTTGTTTATAAAACTGAGAAAACTAGCGGCTGTAGGGCTCTTGTCACCCCATGACACCCTCTTTCCGCACTGTCATTGCTAACGATGGTGGCCGCTCGGACAACATCGCGTATTTGTTTTATTATTAAAAAAGAGTTAAGCCACATGATAGTGACACACATTCAAAATATAACCAAGACAGGTCCGGATGTATGGTGTGCCTGGTCCTTGGTTCGGCTAAAGTCGTTTGTTGACAGAACACTCAGTTCTGCTTACGCTAATTAGAGAGCCAAGATAATCAAATATTTATATTTTATTTTCACGTAAGCAGCAATATTATAGAACAAATATAAGTTTAGTCATTGTGAATATGGAGATATTTTCATTATTTAGGCACCAAATTAATTACGATGTAAATCATTTTTAACTTATTTCACACAACCGGTTCACATCAGACAAGGATCATAAAAACAAGGTAATGTTGGTGGTTGTAGTGCAAAGTACTATAAATGTCATTATCTTAAGGGCACTGTTCACATGAAGTCAAATATTTCTTATGATGATGTCAGTTCCACTAGAATAATCCCCAATAAAATGTTATTTTTGCGACCTTATTAAAAGTTGATTTTATTGGATTAAGGAAGGTTCGATCCATGTTTCCAACCTATTTGATTTCAGAATTTCCAACATTTCACGTAAAACATCCTTGAAACTGAACTAATTTAACCTTTTGAAACTGTTCTTCATATAAAACTTAATAACTAATAAGCTATTAAATAACGTGATATTTGTGGACGTCTGCAACGCGTCTCGGCGCTCCGATGGGCGGCCCACTTTAAGAGCTCCACCAACTCGAATGTAAACAATCTCATACGTCGATATTTCTAATGCAGGTCACTTTTGTACTTACATTGTTTTAAAAAAAATTGGTTTAGCTTCAAGGTGTTCAAACCTGAGTGTTTCTTCAATTTTATAAGAATGTGCCTCTTTTATCGTGTGAGAGAGAGGGCACCACTGACCTGAACTCACGACCATAAAACACTCGCATCACAATGTGAATATAATGACATAATTATCTTTTAATGACTTGCAACTGATTTATTTCCATACACGACTAATTAAGTCGGTACTCGCTCAAAGCTCTTCAATGACATTTGCTGTCTTTATATATATCAAGGGGGAGCCGTGTGCACTTTGTACCTCTTAGACTCTGGCAGCTTATAGAAGGCGTTCCTCAGCCAGACCAGTAATGACTGCCACCAACTCATAAATAACAAACATGAAGTAGAAAAAAAAATCAAAAAAATCTCAAGCTTATGTCAAGATATTTTATACGTCATGGGGTCACGCTTTTCTGGGTGGCATCTCTGCTTCTTGGAAATTGAACAGATAATTTCGTATTAATCTTTTTAACCCCATCTTACTCCATCACCTCCCCCCCTTAACTCTAACCCCCCCTCTCCCATCTCCCTTCTTTCATTTTATCGTCCAAGTCTCTCGCACACCATTAATCTCCATGAAAAGGGAAATATGTCATCGTTGTGTTTTAAGAGCTCTTTTACATGTGCTAAGTTTTTTCCTTAACTCCTTTTTATTACTTATTTCGATTCCTTACGTTGGCAGTAACGGGCAAGGGCTTGATGACAAGTAATTAATGCTAGAAGGGTTTTGGGGGGGTGGGAGGAGGATAAATAAATCACATTTCTAGTAATCTGATAAACTGCACTAGGATATATATTTTCTGTCTTCTACCAAGTAAATACCTGTAAAGTTTCTTACGTTTACGGTTATATTAAACCCTTAAATGAAAAAAAATCTTATTAGTGTAAATATGTGAGAAGAAGTGCATGCAACTAATTACGTCTTATGTGACATAGGCGTGGTGCCAGAGTTTTTAACTGGTGTGCCCAACTCTAGACCGGAACTTTGGAAGCAAACAGTTTGTTTGGGTCGTGTGCACTGAGTATGTTTCATATCCATCTTAGTTAAACCTACTAATGCTGGTACATTTACCACTACTCCAAGAAATGGATTTTATAGTTTAAACCCATTTTTCAATATAGTTGTGTTTTGGTAAGATATACGGTTTATAGAAAATAATGGTTTTTTTTGCAGTTAACATTGATCAATCTTTACTCTTATTATTAATATAATTTTATCATTTTTGGTATTATCTATCAAAAATGAAATGCCAATAACCAGGATTGACGAGTGAATATATTAAATATTATTTAGAAACGTTTGCATTGGTCAGATAATGACCGTCCTTCTTACCAGAATCATGTTATAGCATTGAAGGCATTTTGCCAAGAACATAAACGTTTAATTTGTTTGAATGATTATGCGGGAACGTAAATATTAATTAAAATGTGTTTTCATGATACATTATAATAAATGGTTGATTGTTGGGTGGCATAATTGATTTGAATAGAGCTACTTAATTGGTTAATAGTTCCCTTATTTATATCAATCAAGCAAAAAATAAAAATAAACATACGAATGTTGAAATAACACGGTATTATTTTTTGATAATCAAGCCATACATTTATAAAGTACTTCTTTATAGAAAACATAAATTTCGAAATATTTAAAAATAGTTACTTTTAAAATAGTACAGTTAAAAAAGACATTTTAAAATATTGTAGGACCATTAAGATAATAAAAAAAATCCTAGAATAAAAGAGTTTTCATAATTATAAAAGTAACCGATTTAAAGATAAAATAAAAATCTGTATTTTAACATTTTGATATATTTCGTTACCTAAAGTTTTCATTTGAAATCAAATTTGCTAGAAATGTGTAAACTTAATAGAAATACCTGTGTTTCTATGCTCAGTATTAAACTAAATAAACAGATATAACATGAATCGAGGAAAAGTTTTTTTTAATATTAAATTAAAGACAAAGGTTTAGTCTATAGATTGGGCTAAGCGAAGGATAGATTTTTAAAGAAAGTACGTTCTTATTATTTATTTATTTTAGCACCGCGTCTTAGTGCCAATTTGGGTATTACGTTTATGTACTAATTACGCCAATGGCGTAAGGGATGAATAAGGTTATATTTATAGAAAGTGGACCACAATTTGCGTAAAGGGAGAGTGGAAAACCACTTTAGAAATACAAACCTCAGTACACCTGACTGAGATTAGAACCTCAAAAGCCCTGTTATCGGCAGTCTAGTGTACTGCGAGAGTATCATCTTAAACCATGCAGCCACCGAAGCAGTTTACGTTCTTATTATTGCGGGGTAGTACAGCATTGATACAGCACATGTGGAGAAACGCCATCAGTTCAATAGGACTGTGGGATTACAACAAAACCTAAGAAGATCCTGGTTTTGTAACTGGTGGAGGGGATCAAGATATTTTAATATACATACCAGCTCCTCCTGCTATATACTTATTTAATATGTAAGCACTAATATTGTACATATAGTAGGCCTAGTTTAGCTCATATTGTATGTTCGGAATGCTCACGTTAAATATTCCAATTAAAATAATTTTTAAATTAGTAAAAATATGTCTGAAGAGTGTGCGAAGCTGTGATACTGATTTTGCTTAGAAAAAAACCAAAACAGCTTCAATCTCACGTCAAAAAGAAAAACATGCTTTGAGAATCATGTAGCTTTGCCTTTGGAAATTGACAAGTAAAACACTCAATCTATATTCACGTCTTGCCATTCTCGGCTTCTATATACGCTCCATTTACCCTGAAAGGTGGATTGCACTATGGCCCGATCTTATAAGCTATACCATGGTGGAATAATGCAAGGTGAGCTTACTAAATTACAGGTTAGAAGGGGAATACAATACTAGCTAATATGAGTATAAAACAACTCTGCATAATTAAACTCGCACCATTGGGCATGGGGACAAAGGCGTCGGTCACTTGTAGTATAAATACGAGTAGCTGTTGACGGTTGAGATCGGGATTTCGAATAACGACCATGTGAACTGATATGGTTTTTTTCTCCACACCCCGTCCACGAAAATGTGGCAATGATTAATCTCGATTCTACCATTTTAATTCTAACTTAATTACTACCGTACAGCCAGAACGGGTAGTAAGACGTGGATCACGTAAGACCAAATTTATAATAACACCCTGTGGATCAAAGCCTCATACACAGTCAGATTTAAAAAAATAAAAAATACCCTTTATAAAAAAATCTTCACAAATGATAACAATTTACTATATTATTAGCTTAGTTTTATTTGTATTGATAATATCTATCAAAGGTGACAGTTGCAGATCACATGATTTGACGTATAAATACATGAAAGTTGATCTAGTAACGTTTCTAGCTGTCATATAAGGTTCGTGTTATAACATTAGTGTGTAGCTCCCATGGTTACAGTGATTAACGAGTATGTCACTGAGTGAGTGTCATGTTGTTACACTACACGCCACACATTAATACATTTTTACGAGCAAATATAGCCCTGGGATGGCATATCATGACTCTTAACGAGTAGAGACCAGCCTTGTGCTCACGATGTCAACACTCATATCAGCGTGTCGGCCTAATGGGAGAATATAATTGGCTGCTTATCAGATCAACTGATACTACTGGAAATTACCAAACCCTATCACGTGCTCTGATAGTCATTGCTGGCACTAGAGTCCTGCAATTAAAATAAAAACAATTATGTATCTTCAAACATGCCATATTTTTCTGGTTTTGCTGTTCACTTGACAACAATGTTGAAGGTGAGATGTACAATCACCGACATGAATTCAGACACAGTGTTCCACGTCTCAATAACTATCTAGGCTAGACACAAGCATGTCTAGAGAGAGCTAAAGATTAAAGATAGCGAACCAGTATTTGCAGAGAGGAAGTGTGGGAAGTTATTTAGGATAAAACCCCTAAGTACACCCAAATGGAATTTAAACGTTAGCCTCTCTATCGGAGCAAAATCAGAAAAGTTAAAACTGAAATCTTTGTCTATGTGCCCAACGTTGCGGGACTGAAGAACAGTAGCTTTCGTCAAAATGATTGAACTTCCCTGTGATTTCTGACACAATTTGGTGATACCTTGAGGTTTCCAAAAATTGGTTGGTATAGCCCTGTAGTTTCAAACATTAGTTGGTATAGCCATGTAGTTCCAAACATTAGTTGGTATAGCCCTGTAGTTCCAAACATTAGTTGGTATAGCCCTTTAACCACTGGTTGGTATAGCCCTATAGTTCCAAACACTAGTTGGTATAGCCCTATAGTTCCAAACACTAGTTGGTATAGCCCTGTAGTTCCAAACACTACTTGGTTTAACCCTATAGTTCCAAACCCTAGTTAGTATAGCCCTTTAACCACTAGTTGGTATAGCCCTATAGTTCCAAACACTAGTTGGTATAGCCCTATAGTTCCAAACACTAGTTGGTATAGCCCTATAGTTCCAAACACTAGTTGGTATAGCCCTGTAGTTCCAAACACTAGTTGGTATAGCCCTGTAGTTCCAAACACTAGTTGGTATAGCCCTATAGTTCCAAACACTAGTTGGTATAGCCCTGTAGTTCCAAACACAAGTTGGTATAGCCCTGTAGTTCCAAATACTAGTTGGTATAGCCCTGTAGTTCTAAATACTAGTTTGTATAGCCCCGTGATACGGAAAAAATGTTCCCACGAAGAATCGCTTAAGAAATACCATTTTATTTTCGGTCAACGTTGATAATATTTTTGTAATCTTCTTTTAGTGTTAGCAAGCAATATAATTTTTGGTCAACATTAATATTTTCTTTCTCTCGGTTCTTAATGCTATTTAATGGTTATTAAGATTATTTGTCAAAATTGTAATCTGAATATCTTATGACTTAACGTACGTAAACATATATCTAGTAGCTTTTCTAGCTATCAGATAAGGTTCTTTCAATGAAAATTAGACTTTTTTTTATTAGTGGTTCCCTAATTAGAAAAGGAGTCCTCGGCGTACTTGTTTAGAGCGATCAATAGAAATAAACAACACAAGATAAATAAACTGTACCTGTTGGAAGTTCCTGCACTATTACACTCTTTGTTGTTGGACTCAAAATTATTAATTCAATTGGAAAACATCTCGCCCCAACAGGCTACGTTCTTTATTTGAATATTGATCAATGTATAGATTTTATCAAAACCATGCTTCCATCACTTTAAATCAAGGGATTCTTTATTACCATCAAAAAGGTAAATGGGTAAGAGGTAGTACTTTTTTTATTATCGTGTTCTAGCTTGTAACCCAAAATATTCCGGCTGCGACAAAACGCAAAAGTAGGAACTTTCCAAGTAAGGGATGAGCGCCTTTGCTTGAAGACGCGCAGTCGGAACACAAAGCGATGAATAATGTTTCTGTCTTCCCTGACAAGCTTGATGAGTCTAGGAGGTGGGGGAATATATCACAGGGGGGTGGGGTAGGTAGGAGGAGGGGTGGAAAAGTTGTTTTTCGTCAGTCCGCCCCCATCAAGTATCCGCCGCCAGTATAAAGCTATTAACTTTTGCTAAAGTCGAAAAGTTCCTTGGGAAAAACAGAGATGGCAGAGAAGATGGTGATGGGGAGCAATAGTGGGTGCTGAGGGAGTGGGGGGAGAAAAAGAAGTTGATGGAATAGAAGATTCTCTCTTCTGCTCAAACAATTTCCATTAGTGGTATTTGCGAGAGTACAGTCATCACTGTAATAAAACGATGCCTTTAGATTTAGATTTCCTTCTCTCATTTTCTTGTTTGTCAAGTTTCGGTCTTACATTTCGACCCTTTCGTGAAAATACTTCTATTTCTTAGCTTGAAACTTAAGGGCGCCATCTGCTTGAAAAGAAACACTCTCAAATTTCTTTTTTGTTGGTATTGGTAGTATTAAAGCATTAACACCTTTAAAACCACCCTTTATTATTTTATCCTTTTAGACCCTGTTAAAACTACTTTGTATGAATAAGGCTAAAGTTTTGTTTTTAATAATTTATTTGATATAATAAATGATACATTTAGCTACATCTCCCCCAGCCCTTTCCCCCAAGACTATAAACATATAAACAATAGTAATAATAATATACTGTCATGTTACCATATGTAACACGGTTTAAGGCACAATTTTCCCTGCCAGCTATTGTTACTGATAATCTTAACTTGATAACAATAACAACTAAGGACGAGTAATAAACTGTTTTGATAGGATAGAGCTGAAATGTATAGTTTAGTTATGTTTAGAGAAGGGTTCTCTCCATAAATTCGCCATGTGTCAGTCTTAACAGACTTCCCTATTAACCAAAATACACATTAACATTGTGTCTGCAAGTAGATAAAATAACTTTGGAAGATAAGAGGATAACATGTAAGGAGTCATCTTGTAAGCTGGTGTCTTTTTGAAGGGGACGAATTCCCCCTCGCCTCTGTACCCCCCACCCCAAGGCCCAACGAGAAGGCAAAGTAATCACGCTCCAAAACGCTGATACGACTTTGTAAATCTGTAACTGCCAAGACATAACTTCTTTCCGCCAATCTTACTCCCATTTTCTCGGCGCTCAGAACTTTACAAAACTTTTCCTTCCGTTCCCTCATTTTCGTTTCACTTGCATCCCCACCCATCCCCCCTCCTTTAATACCCCTTCATTTTCCTCCCATATCCATTCTTGAGGTCTTTACAATGTCGTAGCTTAGTGCAGAATAAAAGGAATGCAGTTGATGTAAGAGTTTCAAACCTGTGCCCGATATCTGTATAATAGAACACGTATCGAAAACGCCCTGTAGCATAGACATCTTTTAATTTACAAATGTAATACTTTAATAATAGTTAGTTATATTTAGCCTAATGTTATTTAATAGAATAATACGGGAACAATTTATTTTCCTGTTAGAAACCCAAAATGTTAATTTTGTATAGGCCTGTATAAACATTAATTAATAATAATAATGCATAAAGGTATATCCTCAAGCTATGAAATAAATAAAACTATTTTAGATTTAGGTTGAATTATTTTTTGTTTTTTAATTTTATTTCTTTTAAACACATACTTTGCGGTTTTGAAAGATTCTCCACATGTAAGCAGCATGAACCAACATGTGTGCTCTAAGAAAAGCAGAAGAAGGAAAAAAAAAGTAGGATGCTACTCTGAACCATATGTGAGTGTGTTATATATATGTGTGTGTGTGTGGTTATTTTTACTGTGAACATATTGCCTTCTCACTCTATTCTAAAACCACATGGTGGTGGGACCTAGAATACCAAGGGGAAAAAATAGTTATGGGAGGAGGCTCTCACCCAAAAATGATGTTTTCTTGATTCGTTAGAATAAGAGGAAGAAAAAAAAACACATGGAAGAGGTGTGTGACTTAATATAAGAGTGAACAAAGGAGAGCTTTGAGTGTGTGTGAATGGAAGTTAAGGGGTTGATGGTTCCACATAGGGTTAAATGAAGCACCTCCTCTACCCCAATTCATTCTCTTGATACTCAGGCAAACGAAAACACTGTTGCGTTCTATACAAAACATCCAAGAATGAAAAATAAAAACATTGGAGCATGTCAAAAAGAAGCATTATGTTATTGACAAGAGAGAGCTAAGATTACTATAAAAAAATATTGCCTTTCGATAAACATGTTTACATATTTTAGTAGGTCAAAAATCTCCATGTTTCGACTTCCACACTGCATTTTTATACCTGTAATACATTAATTCTTCCACCATAACTTTGTACATTTTGGTCCTATAGTGTTTATAAATTAAATTAAGGATCTCATTTGATTTCAAACATGAAATCATCGCAAAATATAGAACTTTTGACTTTATATCTGTAACAGATGACGTTCAAACTAGTTCTTCTTCACAAGATTAGTGTTTGCAAATTATAACTTTGTGGTGCTTCATCTAACCACCAGTTTTTTCTCGAGCTATTTGATTTTTACATACATAAATTAGGCCTAATTTATTTTCAAGCATTTGATAGTAGTGCAGATGAGAGCAGTAGCCAATATTACAAGGTTGTAAGTGCTATTTTTCTAAAACTAAAGTTAAAGTATTTCTAGTTTGTATGCGCATAGTTACACCTTAAAAAGTTTTCAGTTTGTTTGTGAAAGAAGCTGCTGTGTGGTTACATTATTTAAGGTAAAAATATACACACACCACTTTGCAAAAACCATAAATTTCGTTTTTAAAATATGGCACTTACAACCTTGTAACACTAATGTGACAATTATATTGACCAAAATAATCACATCATTTTCTAGCTGTAGAAATGTTTGTCTTCTCTAGCAATATGCATTCTCAGACACATCCCATGACGTATACATTTATATGAAAAGAAACTGCGATAAAATGTTCATAGGAAAACTTGCTAGAAATTAAAACACAACTTTTTACATCCAGTATTGCTGGCATTTTAATATATTATTTGTGTTATTTTATATATTGATAATATCTATCAATGTGACAGTTGCACATTGCACATAGCTTGACGTATGAATGCGTGAAAGTAAACCTAGTAAATTTTCCAGACACCCAATATCTATGGGGTTTAGTGCTATACACCTCCTATAAATAAATATTCCTCGACCAGAAGGTTGTCTCTCCCGCTATTTAAACTTATTTTATTATTATTATTATTATGTGTTCTGTCTTATGGCAGGTCCGTTCCTTTTGTCAGTGAACTTATAACACCAATGCACTCTGTCCTCTGCCTCCTCCTTTAACTTACAGAATCTTCTTCTTTCCTCACTGCACATCTCCAAATTGTGATGGCCGAGGTTTTAGTCCACCACAGGTGTCCTGTAGAAAAGCCCTTCACGTCACCCCACGCTAACCCTCTCTCAAATCATCCCCTATCTCTTGATGAGAGGATCTGGGATGCTTCATCGACCCCAAGTAGTCTCATATCACCTCCAAGATTTAGATTATATTTGTGAGGAGTAGGCAAGGAGTAGGCAATATGGTATCTTCGCTTTTATCTACTTTCATTAGATCATTAACGCCATTTGACTTATTTGGGATCCGAACTCTGGTATCTAGAAGTGTACATGTACGATCAACAGATAAAGTACACACGTCACACACAGTAGGGAAATTTTTATTTTCTTCAAACATATTGATGTGTTCTACTTTGATAAGCTCATTTAGTTAAGTATAAAATGAATTAATTATTTATTAGCAAGGCTGTGTAAAGTCCAATTCATCGATTCGGAGCGAAGTTTAATCCAATACATGAAATAATAATGAATATTTTACACATAATTTTAGTCACAAAATTGTATTCATACTTTTTTTTTACAAAAATGTTTAGCATATTTCGGCTTACGCAGATAAATCAATTCACTATCATAACCTGTAATTAATTATTTAATTACTTCATATTTTTTACCGTATGAACATAACTTTTCTTAATCTTACAACGACACAGAATGACAACAAATTGAATATTAATGTATATTTGAGCTATTTAATTAGTGAAGCTACGTAATAATTGAAGAGCAGGGGTCGGAAAAAGGTAGGTAAAACGTCATTCTTGCAGTGATTTTCAGTCGATCACGTAAGAAAACTACATCGTCATGAAAAGGCTGGCTTACTTTGCACTATCCCACTATGATATTGCCTATAAGATAGGGCCATAGTGTAATGCGTCAAGGTAAGACTGATACCTTTCAGGGAAAGCTGAGTGTACATTTAATTTAGTTTGTATAAATTTATGGACATTAGTGTTGGAGGAAATACTGAATTTAAAGAGTAAGTACAAGATGTGGAGAGAAAAATAATAATTAAAAGTAGAGTGTAGAAACGAAGGGTGATGTCATGACCTTTGATAAATGTAGAAGTTGAACGGGGCCCCAAAAAAGGTTGCTGACCCCTGTTATGAATGCTGATTTTCTCCTCTTGTTTTTTGTTTGTTTGTTAAGAGAAGCTTCGAAACCTCACACACACCTCTTTGTTTACTAACCATTGTAATAGATATAGATTTAAACTTTTTATTTATATATTTTACATTTTAATCTTTTCCTCAACATCCTTAATGAAACTCGGACGAAACTTTGGCATTGATTCAGGCTGACTAAAAGTATATAATGAAAACTGATTAACTAAAGCTTTGGTAATAAGTATTATAATATAATTGTTCTGCTCATGGGTATTGAAAGTCAAGATTGTCATATTTTAAGCCATAATACCGTACTAAGTGTTTCTATGTAACCAATAAGTAGTTCATGATATGATTATACGAGAAATAATAAAATCAAAGATAACGGAAATGTTGCCATACTTAATGCTCTAATTTTTTGGCAAATAATATTAATGGTTTTTTTTAGACATTGGCCTCTTAAAGTAGCACATTGTTCGAACCGATTATACGCATATGTAGGTAGTGTCTATTAAAAATAATAGTTTACAGTCAAGTTGGTGAAAGCGTGGTTTCTATTACCTGTTCAAAAAACATTTCCAAACACCTTTGTTAGTTTTTTAATATGACAGCATAGAAGAAGAATACGGCGAATAATAACGTTTTCTCACAAGAGTTGTAGAAAAACTTGTTTCATATCGAAACTAGAGAAAGATTTAGTCGAAAGACATAGGAGAATGGTTTATCAGTGCGTTCTTCTGTTTTATTTCAAATTTGAAAGCGATAGGCACTATATAAAGCTTATATGATATGCAGATTTATATATAGAAGCTACCTTTAAAATACGAGTTCTAGTGCTTAGTCTTCACTCTTCTGAGGAGCTTGTGAAGTGATCTGCTACCCTTTCTTAGTCTTCACTCTTCTGAGGAGCTTGTGAAGTGATCTGCTACCCTTTCTTAGTCTTCACTCTTCTGAGGAGCTTGTGAAGTGATCTGCTACCCTTTCTTAGTCTTCACTCTCCCGAGGAGCTTGTTGAAGTGATCTGCTACCCTTTCTTAGTCTTCACTCTCCCGAGGAGCTTGTTGAAGTGATCTGCTACCCTTTCTTAGTCTTCACTCTCCCGAGGAGCTTGTTGAAGTGATCTGCTACCCTTTCTTAGTCTTCACTCTCCGGAGGAGCTTGTTGAAGTGATCTGCTAGAATTTAATATGACCATCCCTAACGAACACTTAGGGATATCATTTCTATTAAATAAAATTTAAAGATCTTAAAGCTCTCTATATCGGAATGAACTAATTTAGTTAATTTCCACTTTTCTCCAGACATGAGGCCAGTCCCTTGCCTATATGTATATACTTTATCGATGAATAGCTCTTTAAATCTCCCTGTAATCGTATATTCATAGTAGAATGTAGACTATTACTAGTTAAACAGGGTGACAGTGTTGAGGGGTAGGGGGTTGCATCGAGCCAAGTGTGTATGTGAAGGATCCTTCATGTCACCCTGGCACAATACGAGAGCCGACAACAACCATGTCCCCCCTCCCCCCTCCCTACACATCATAACACACATCTCCGACAATGAGGAACCCCCAAACCTTCTACTAGCCCTCTTTCTTCAAACAAAGAAACCCCCCACCCCCCACTTCAACACCACCACTGAGACAGCCCCCTCGAGATGCTGAGTGAAGTAGGGCTCAATGATACAGCGGAATAATAATTATTTTTTGTTTGATTCTTTTTTCTTCTTTCAAAGAGGGGTGGAAGAAAATTGTTTTAAGTTTTATTTAAGGCCATTCCTCATATCCTCCTCTTTCCAAACGTTGAATGATATTCTTGGAATAAATATGATGTATTGTCAATCCTCCCTTGTGGAAGATCACTCAAGCTTATTTTTTTGAACAAAAGCTTAACTCAGCATACGACTTACACACTTACTGAGTGGTGAATGATTGGGTGAAGAATTTAGACTCACATTGCGTTTGGAGATGTTTTGAAAGGAAAGACTGGGTTTTAATTCCCCCTACATACACGAGAGAATGGAGTTAAATATGTAAATACTACTGGAATTTTTTGTTTCTCTACACGTTAATGCAGCTATAATAACATTTTAATATTTTACTAGCATTATTATATAGGTATATCTATTAAAAGCGTCATCTCCAGATGACATGATCTGTAGTATTAATACGTTCATTGCGTTTGGAGATGTTTTGAAAGGAAAGACTGGGTTTTAATTCCCCCTACATACACGAGGGAATGGAGTTAAATATGTAAATACTACTGGAATTTTCTGTTTCTCTACACGTTAATGCAGCTATAATAACATTTTAATATTTTACTAGCATTATTATATAGGTATATCTATTAAAAGCATCATCTCCAGATGACATGATCTGTAGTATTAATACGTGAGAGTAGATCTAGTAACTTTTCTAGCTGTCAGCTAAGTCTCTCACAGTGAAAATTGGATTGTAGTAATAAGAAGAAAGTAATATACAAAACATACAAATACTTGGTCCCCCGGTCAATGTGCCAGACTAACCAACGAGGATATAATTCAATCCTGACCGAGTGCAATTCCCGCCTCTAGATATTGTTTTTATTGTTTAACTATTACACAGGCAAATGCTTGTGCAGTTCTTCTAAAAATGCCTGTTATCAAGTTAGAATCAAGCGTAGGGACAGTCATAAAATATTGACTGTAAAGGTTCCTTTTCCAGAGCAAAAAGCGTAGTGAGTGGTCTACATTGAAGCCACTATTTAACCCGCACACTTATGTCAGACCACTCCGGAGCATAGATCCTTGGAAGGTCAATAAGTCCCTGGTAGTCATTACTGGCTCTGGACCCAGACCAAGTGAAATCTGCGGTAGGTCGGTAGTCCCCCCTCCTTATTGACAGTACCGCTGTCAGCGTGGTAGCATTGTTTTGGTTAGCTCGCTGCTGCTGCTGTATTGACGCCCGTTGCACTGGTAACCGTTTTATAGGGGCTGTAAGGAGATGCTGTTGATATTGAGAGAGTCAAGTGGAGGGCTAGAATGGGCGTAACGTCACGCGAATGTTAAAAAGATTAGTAAACCAAGGTGCAACGTAAAAATATGTTATCTTTTATTTTTAATAAAATGCTTTATGATTTCTCCAGTCTATTCACAGGAACAAATAGGTTATTATTGGTCGAATGAGTTTGTAGACCGACGACAGGGTCTCTTGCGGTGCCTGGTTTATTGGTAATGCCTATATAATCTAGTTTTTCCCACTAAACAGGAAGAGTTTTGTGTTTACAACAAATTATTCTTCTCAATTTGCCAATATATATTAATTTGGAAATGTGATTTATTTCTAATAAATTGCTTTTATGTATTAATTCTATTTTACTTGTAAAACCTTTTTTACTTTTTTTTTAGCCTAAACCCTTAATACCCTTTTTAACTCTGAATTATTTATCTTGGACTAAGCCAGTTAGTTAATGTAAAATGGGATAAAAAAGGCAAAAACCTTAGAGACTTTATCAAGTAAGTCTAGTCAAAAAGGGCGAAAATGGTGAACATTAAAAGAATGACCAAAATGTCAAAAAGGGCACGATTGAGCAGCTCTGGTGAAAAAAAAGCAAAAAGAATAAAAATTGTAAAAAGAACAAGAAGTAAATTATAACAAACTTAAAAGGTTATAGAGTTACTCAATAAAGAAAAAGAGGTTTAAAATGTTATTTATTTAAGTAAAGACGTAAAATGTAAAAAAAGAAGCAAAATGGGTAATATGGGTAAAAAAGGATAAACGATGTAAAAAGTCAAAGCGAGGTAAATACGTTAAGAAATGGTTAACTACAATTGATTGTATTTACTTAAATATCTAACAACAATAATTTATTTTATGCTGTGAAACTCTTCTTCGTTTTTATTATTACTAAAAGAGGAGAGCTCAAAGTATTGGGTATAGAGAAGTTATTATTTAATCTTCAAAATAAATGTCAGAATTTAAAACATGTTCAGATTATATCTCTATTTTGACATTGTTTATAAGTCAGCCTACTTTCAAGTTGAGTATCACAATATAAACCAATCAAGTATTACTATTTCAACATTACATTATCTAAGATTTTGTTACTTCTCCCCGTAGTTAGTTTTATATACTAGAAATAACAACGCTTCATTGTTGATTACTCTTGCAAAGAAAGGGTACGTATATTCCATTCACGGTAGGAATTGACTTCTGAAAGGCCCTTTTCCCTACCATAAATCTACTATATAGTAGGATATTGGTAGGAAAAAAGACCTTTCAGAGAGTAATTCCTACCGTGAATGGAATATAAACAGACACAAACACACACACCACCGCTAGTCGGGAATATTGTTAAAGCTAATTGTATTTTTTTAAATCATTATTTCAACCATTTTGACTAAATACTGTACACCCATGGTCGTGTTATAAATTATAATATTCTTATTTAATATTATATTCATAGCCAATAACACCACATGAGCAACATTTTTACTTCTTCTCTATTTTGTTTTAAGTGTGCTTTGAAATATTCAAATAAAGGTTCTGAGTGCCAACTGCCAAGGCAGGCTCTTCTTATTTGCAATACCACTCTCCGCTCTACGTCTGTTTCCTAGGCTTTACAACTAGGCTAACTAAGCTTTGAGAGATATTTATTAAATAACATTAAAATATTTTGCCTTTGAGGGTAGTATTAAAAAAATTGATCTTATTTATTTTATAATTATTTATGGAGGAAAGTTATAAGAAAAAACCAGTGGGAATATGATAGTTTTTAATTTATTATTTAATGTACTATAATATCTATTGTTGCCACAACCACGAAACAAAATGCATAATAGTTTTATTACTAATTTTTCTTTTATTTTAATAAATTACAAAAAAGCTAACTATACAGTGATCCTAATTAAGTATTATAAGAAACGTTTATTAAAACTTTTTAGTGATAATACAGTATTACCAAGTAAATTATTATTTCCACATTAGTGACTTTTAATCAATGTTTGGGATAAAATTCTTCTATTAGCACTGAGTTGACTCCACTCCTATGCTGATGGACAATAAATGGCCGCTCTGCGCATTAGACCTCGACTTTTGGTCTTGCCATTTTAAGTTACTAACGCTTAAAATGACTGATGGGAGTCGAATAAGGAATTTCCCAATTAAATGGTACATAATGCAGCCTATAGTCATGTTTTTATATCCGTGCTATTGGACATTATCAATACATTTTGTCAATGATTTAATATCATAGACAAATCTGAAGTAAGACTTATTTCCTGCACTTATATGTATATATAATATATTCATATCAAATTAAGGAAAAATTCCGGAACTAAATCAGTCCGGGACATGTCATATTTCTATAACTGTTCCCGAATATTGAAGGTCATATGGTCAGTGGTCACCTTGAAACACAGTTATCGCAAGTTTTCAGGGTGAAGTTAAAATGAGCATTTGTGTTTTAATGACTTACCTTTAAACAAACATGAATTTATTTACGTTAGCGTGCCATATTTTTTTGCACTTTCTATTTTAACTCTCATGCCCATACAAAAAAAAACTCTTATGAATGCTACCGCATTTTTGCTCCAAAGTCTAGTTTGAACAAAACTGTGTGTGTATGTGTAGCCTTGTGTAGGATTGTGGGCAGAGGAATGAGTAGAATAAGGTTTGGATCGGGGTGGGGTGGGTGGGCTAGGAGAGGCGAGGGGTCGAAAAGGAATGTTGTTGTATAGGTGTCTGGCTCCACCAAGCTTTCTACGCTCTCTCACTCGACTCGCTATTCAGAAATCTGGGGACCGGAGCTCAAAATTTCAAAACTCACCCCCTTCCTCCCTCGTGTGTCTATTGTTGCCCTCTTGCCACCCCCATACCCTCTCATACCACCCCTAGTCAGCTCCTGTGTAATGGAAAATAGCCTCCCAACATACAGAATGTGTGACAGCCACAGTGGGTTGATGGATGGATTGTTGCTCAGTGGATGGGAGCTTTTCAACTGGGCTAGTTTTTTTTTGTTGAAGAGGAGCATGGAGTGGCAAAGTAGAGAAGTTTTAACGCAATTCACCCCCCACCTTTATCCTTTCTCCCCCTTCCCCCCTCCTCCAGAATTAAAAAAATCAATGGCATTGTTTAGAAAGACAGTTTTCCATTTCAAGTGCATTCTTTCAATTGTTTTTCTCTCTGTTATGTATATTGCTTGTACAAAAACAATGTAGGAATGTCGTACGAGTTAGATTATTTTGCAAGCAGAGTAAAAAAGAAAAACTGTTTGTGTTTCAAACAAACTTGAACCATTTTATTGTACATATTCATACTACGCATCCGGGCTGCTCTCATTCTAATAACGACCCTGGGGCAGGGATGGGGAAGGTATTAAAAAATTGTTGAAATGCAATCTAATTTGTATGTAGCGAGAGTAGGAAACCACATAGGAAAAACAATCCCAGCACATACCATTAGGATTTGATCGCTGGCCTCCCAATCACCAGATAAACAGACTGAGCTTGATGTTTAGTCCATGTACCCAAAGATGCTGAAGTTTAGTCCATGTACCCAAAGATGCTGAAGTTTAGTCCATGTACCCAAAGATCCTGATGTTTTGTTCGTGTGCCCAAGGATTCAACTTCTCAAATTATTTATTTTTATCTGGGGATAAGACATATATATAAAATAGCTTTGCAGTAAAAACCCTAGTGGGTTTTGAACGGTCAAAAGTACTAGGAGAGAGTTTTAAAATCGTTTTCGTCTTTGTTTTCCCAACCCGAACTCAAATCACCATTCCCGAGAGAGGTTTGGACGCTCTTGGCCGCAGTGGAGGCCACGCCTGGAAACGAGAGGACAGGCAGGTGGAAAGGGTGAATAACTTATTCAGGTAATGAGACAACAGTATCTCGACATATTTGAATTACTCGAATGTTTCTAATCTCCTCCAGATAAAACTAACAGCGTATTCTCCAATGTTATTTCATGTAACGTGGAGTTTTGTTTTGTTTGGTTTCCGTTTTAATCTTGAAAGAAAGAGGTACATTGACAGGAAAGAAGACCAGTCTATTTCCTCATTCATATATTCTTTCCAAACGACACACCCAATGCTTCTACAGGACTTGTTACTTATATTAAGAGAACCAGTTCTTATTAAAACTGTACTTACTCGTTATGTTTTTGGTTTTTTATGAGACGTTGAATCGTCAGCTTTGACAGTACCGAGATGGAAGTCAGAAATCCACTTGAGTCCTATATATGTTTTAACTAGTGACATGTATAATATATATATCTAACGCCATTAGTTCTTTCCAGAAGCGCAGTACAAGAGAGTAAGTTGATTAGATCTGAATGGATATTTTGCAAAGCTCATAAGACAGAGGGTGGACTTAGGGGCTGCCAAATTTTTGAACTTTGGAAGTCTTAAAGAATATAGAGAATGTTGTCATGACAACTAGAGAAGTTTTCTAATAGTGAGAAATAGCACATCATGTTTCAGCACAAGTACTAAACAAACATGTAACATATATAAAATATTGACACTTACGCTACAGATAGTAATTATATCCTAGTATTTTGGTGGGTACAAACTAAGCTATACTCCAGTCGCGGTAGGAACTACTCTCTGAAAGGTCTTTTATCCTACCAATATCCTACTATATAATATATTTCTGGTTGGGAAAAAGTTATTCCAGAAAACAATTCCTATGGTGAACGGACTTTATGTACCCATTAATAAAAAATGAGGGGTAAGTAACCCTACAATATACTCATTAACTCACGTAGCCCAGCACTTATTACGTTTTTTTTAAATAGTAGTTCCTCCTACTTCGGTGCCCAAATGGTTGAAGGCATCATTCTTGCGAGAGACTAGGTTGCTGATGATGAGTAGATCAGGGTTCAATTTCCTGTTGGGTGTACTGAAATTTTTTTCCTAGATGGTGTTCTACTCTTCCTCCACGCAAAGGCGTGTAAGCATACTCTAGTTCAACCTTCTTCGTCCCTAACATGTTAGTTTAATTAATAAATATGCGTATAAGCCGAAAGAGTAGTAGTCTAAGACGTGGTGCTAAACATATTAAAAAATAGTGCCACATGATCTAAGCGTAGCACGCATGCTGCTAAAAGGAGATTGCAATTTAAAATAGGTTTTAGACTGCATCTAAAAGAACCTGCATTGGTTGCCACGCGGACTAAGTCGTCAATCATGTCTCGTATGATTTACCTCTAACGAGGGTGATCCAGGCCCACTCCCCAGTCACATGTGTTTTTTTTAAATAAATCTATTCCCACTCTTCCTAAACGCAAATGCAAACACATTTCACTTAGATTAGGCTATAACTTCCTCATTCCAACACATTTCACTTAGATTAGACTATAAATTCCTCATTACATCCACAGTTCATGTAAATATGTGGATATCTCAGATAAATAGCAAGACGTGTTTCGTGAAATTTAAGAGAAAAGGTGGAGGTAATGAGCACCGTCTTTAGAAATAATGATTGAATACCGCTTAAAAGGTGTGTTTTGGTTTTCATTTGGGTGGAAAGTAGCCAAGCCAATTAGTTTTTTTAATCTCCACTCGCACTTATGTGCATTTACAAATTATTATTCTGTATTTGGAGCAAATAAAGGATGACACTTTTTTTTAAATCTCTGGAGATGTATTATTATTTATCACTCATGTTTAGGACTGGGCTTAAATGACATGAGAATTCCTTTTTAAAACACTTTATTATTGGCTTAGTATGTTGGAATGGAACAAGGATTAATGTTTCACACAAACAGCACATTCACACTAGTTACATAAATTGGGATAGTGCAAATACTGCTTTTTATCTACTAAAACAGCTCTTGGAAATGGATCCTAGCTATATTAGTAAAATGTTATTTATCACCTTCCCCATTTTAACTCAGGTCAAAATTAAATAAATAAATAAGGGAAAGCCCAGATGAGTGTCTTGGTGACTTGTTGATTGTTGTTATCAATTTCCAGCACATTTACCTTTTGGGGCGTGAGCCAAGGTATTTTGATATTTTTAATATTGTTCTTATTTTTTGTATGTAATGTCAAAGTTCTCTTTACCATAACGCTTAGGTATTACCAAATAATATATATCCACTACGGTGGCCACGTGATCTAACGCTCCACCCTCGTGTTGGACTAGACTACCGATGACGGGCATATCGAGGTTCGAATCTCGGTCGGGTGTACTCAGGGTGTTTTTTTCAAAATTATTTTCCACTTTATACACTAATATGGGTACACTTCCTCTAAATATAGCCTTCCTAGTCCCTAAACACAGTATCGTAATTAGGAAATTAGCATAAAATCCAAATTGGTAGCTAGATGCGGTGCTAAGAAAACACTAAAATATTAAATTTGTAAAAATATGAATATCTTTTGCTTAAGGTAAATGATAATAATATATTCTAAACATATTCTATAAAACTTGACAGCTAAGCTTAGTGGAAGGTTGTTGTCTACTTCGAATCCAGCAAAATAAAACGCCTAATAATGTAGAGTTAGTCCATCTCTTACACAAGAGATAATATAAATATCTCAGTCAAAACATATGAATATTTTGGAACCAAATTTACCTTCTACTAAATGGCATGGATAATAAGACATCCATAAAATTATTAACGCTCAAGGAAAAAAAACCAGATGTTTGTATATGCCATTTCTAAAAATGATTATAAAATATAAATAATATTGATCGTATAATATTTGTATCATTTATAATCTAGATCTACTGATACATTACAAATTGAAAAAGAATTATAATTTTTTATAATTGTTTCCCATGTAAACTTACTTTCTCTTATTCGCTATTTAAATATAAAATATGTATTGTGTTAACAATTTGGCACTTATTTATAGTCAATTGTTGGCACTTAACATAGAATGGTAATTTGGAATTCAAAGAAAACTATCAGGAGAGTCTTGGAAATAAGGACTTACTTCCAGTCGTCACGCAATACCTCCTAGCATTTGTGGTTCCGAACACGTGTTCGCTGTCGCCGGTGGACGCCACATAACCTTTTCCAAAAAATACCCTCGAGGTGTATCGGAATGGAACCCTCCTTCCCCTAGCGGATCACTTCGAATATGTTAAAATAACCAAATAAGTGATTACGATGCATTTAGGACAGTCCACCAACCACATGTTTTTCACATATCGAAAGAATGGTTTTCCATTCGGTTTCACTGTAAATAAAAGGGACCAGCAACCATTTAATATTTATAGGATGTACAGAAACCCTTCAACCTTTTGTTGCTAAATGAGGATAACTTTGAATGACATCTTGTCAGGAAAATATCTTCCGACTTATGTCTGGGCGGACAAAAGGTAGACACCCCAAAGGGTGGTAGTGGCAAGAACATTTTTGCTGAGTTTTTCTTCCGTTTTTTAAAGTGGAAGGGGGAGCAGGGGAATATGTATGGATGAGTTTGACGTCTGTGACATATAGCATGTGTTGGATGTTTGATAAGCTTGCATCTAAATAAAACTGCTCGAGGATAAGAATACAAATGAGATTGGCGCGATCACTTAAGGAAGGAAGCTATCATTTTGCACCAAGTTGTATTGATATCGAAAGAATATTTGCATTTCTAAAGTGGGGGTATATAATATGTCAAAATAAAAACTGACATTTCAAGAAAATAGTTAATTTGCTTTCAAATATAATTGACTATTAACGTCCTTTACAGGGGTTTATTAAGCCACCGGGACACAGAAATATCCCAGCGGGCTGGTTTAATTTAGACTGGTGCAGTTATTTAAAATAATATATTCCATTCATAATCAGTATTTACTAAATTGTAATCCAAAACTCTAGTGAGTATGTCCGAGGCTGTCCAGAATACATCATTCGTGAATATGTGCGATGTCATCAAATGTAAAACTTTCATGTTGGTTGTTTCTCGGTATTGTTTATAAACAATTTCTTAAGACAAACGTAAAATATTATTTTTAGTGATCTACACAAGTAGTGTACGGAGGATAATTTTACAAACTTAAACATACCACGAAAAACACACAGTTATTGTGCAAGCATTTAGATTTTTTTTTCATGCCAGTTGAAAGTATAAACTTATAATAATAAAAAATATTGAAGAAACGGCTTCGGGGTTAGGTTAACTAATGTGGATATCCCAATTGGGTGGTAGGTCGTAGGGAGTAAAAATAAAGAGAAAAGTTGAGGCAATGAGCTCCGTCTTTAAAAATATTGATTTTAATACCGTTTAAAATACTTCAGCTCACCACTAAAGATTACACTGAAACATAGCTTCAGTGATAGATATATATTGTTATAAAGGCCATCACATTTGTAGTCCTGGGCTGCTTGGAATCTGCCAGTACACCCCTTGTCCGTTAAAGAAGGTGTCAAGTCTTACATTTACCATAATTCAGGGAATTAACAAAAAAAATGTTACCACCCAAACATAACGGTTCTGACGCGAAGGATAGGTATGTTTTTTTCCCCTCATTTTTCACAAATGCACGTTGGATCTTCGTGTTGAAATATTGTCAAGGGGGTGGAAGAAATCCTTATTTACATGACAGTAGGGCCAACAGAAAGGAGGTTAGTAGGGTATTGTAATAAGTATTTTACACCCTGAAGCTTCGACTTGATTTGACGCGTTTTTGAATGGCATGGGTCCACCTCGTTATCTGCTGAAGGGAGAAAAGGGGTGTTGGTAGGAAAACGAAAAGGGGAGATCCGGGTAGTATGACACACGAGGGATATTTCGTTCTCTCTTTCTCTCTTGAGAGGGGTAAAATGACGCCGAGCGACCTTATTTCCTGTTCAACACCTCTCCCTTCACGGGACAAAGCAATCTTGTTCCGCTTCCTTCTTCATCTTGGGAAGACTTTGTGCGTCTTGGGAAGGGGTGATGTCGAGGTAGATAGATACTTCTTATCTGGTCTTAAGGACAGTTCCTTGGTGCTGCCGCTTGAAATTAGAGGTGTTCTGGATCTCCCCCAGTGCCATTTCTCCCCTGTCTTAATTAAACTTCTCTCCTGAAGTGTCGTCTTGGACGTCTTCTCTTCTGCGGATGCGCTTAGCTCACCTTCAACAATAATAGTGCAGGGTATTTTGCTCATAGCTTTTTCATTGAATGGATCCGTTCAAAGAACACGCTTGCAAATGGACAAAAGTATCGGCGGTTAATTGAAATAGTATATTTGTCTCCATATCTCAACAGCAGGAAGCACCAGTATGATATGATGTCACCGAGGGAAGAAGGGTGTGGCTATATTATCTTAAATTGATCCCTTAATTCAAGGTTACATGTTGGGTGATAGCATAATAAAAGAGAAATAATATGTCATGCATGGCACACTTCACGGATAAATAATTGGGAAGTTTAGTAGTAGAACGACGAATATCCCAATATTCAACAAACTAAATCACTGCAAACAATATGTAAGCCCCCTGTACTCACTGAGTTAGCTGACTACGTGGTCGTTATTCCAGCAGATTGTTTAAAAAAGGTATATCCCACTATCTCCCCACGCAATGTAGGCACACTTCTTCTAAAAGTCCTACGTTCCACATATCTAACCAATTAGTATACATATGCTGAACAGGTAGTAAGACGTGGAGCACGGAATATAAAACCAAATTTTCTGATCATTATTTTTGAAATATTATTCCTTTCATAAGTGGTGCCAAGCATAGACTATCCTTTAATGTGAAAGTTTTTATTTTATTTTTACAGGGTAATCTTCATCCCTGTAGAAGATCGAAGTTCACACACCAATTCAACATAGCACCAGTTACATTTTCTATGAATCATCGGAAGACATTTTCTTTTTCCAATTTGTATTATTTCCACTTGGCCCTATCGTTCCTTTTCTATTCGCGACTGTTAAAAAGAAACCCCTTCAGATACGATCCCCGTTATTCTGTGACGTCTATTGTGCTCTTGTGACGTATTATTTGTACCCCTGCATCACCAATTCTTTCGATTCCCCCAACGGCTTTCTTTACCCATTTTTTGTGTGTTATTTTGTGTGTGTGTGTGTGTTCGTCCTGGCACGAAACAATTTTCTTAAGCAGTTAATTTCCAGAGGTGTTTTCTATCTCTTTTCTCCCCCTTCTGGTGACTCGACGCTGTCACTTTTCCTTCTCCGGCCCGACCCCACGACATACGAGAGAAAAACAAGAAAAATAAATTGGCAAGTTTAATTAAGATGTTATAATAGGATAAGACTACAGCCAGCGTTTTCTTTTGTTTCACTTTCTTTCTTTTAATTTCATTTTTCAATTGTCTCCTCGTAGTTTGTATTTCATCATGAAGCTTTGGGGAGTGCACCATGTCAGGGACTTAAAAATAGAAAATGAGATGAGAAGAAGGATAAAAAAACTGGAGGGGGAAAGATTGGGAAAGGGGGGGAGGCTTGTTAATTTCATACATTTCATTTAACACGTCACGAAGGGCGTTTTTCATTAAAGAAATAATATATCATGAATTTCAATTCCAAGTTGGGTTTATGGTTTGTTTAAAAGACTGTGAAGATAGTCTTCTTTATGTTGCTTTATTTCACAATTGATCGTTTATTTTATACTAGACTAATATTTAAAACATTAAAAAAATCAACTTTATAAATTTTAAACCAGTTACACTTTCAATAAGTGGATCCTTTGTTTCCATGATAGATTGCAAGTTTACCTTGCTTACTTTCGTTATGAAACAGCTTATAAGATAGAGCCATAGTGTGATCAGACAAGATAAGACTGCTACTTTTCGGGGTGAAAGGAGTGTACATAGCTAAAAGCTTGTAACCTGAATCCGCTTATCAGAAGCTATGTTATTTAACTTTTGGTTACAATAAACAGACTGTTTCACCAGCAGCATGCTAGTTTCTTTATTTATTGATACAGTGTGCTATATTTTGTTTAAAGAATATGAGGAAAGTATTCTACTTAAAATTGTTTTGGATTGTATTATCTAAAATTAGAATGCAATAAGAAATAGAGAATGATTGCAAACTAAGTACATAGCTCAAATTTAAGAAAATACCAATAATTGCGTATTATAAAAAAACAGTAAAGCTCTGTAATATTGTATGATACTGAATACAATATGATGATATTTTTCAAGTTCACTTTATAAGCAGCAGAATGGTTTGCTGAGGTGCGTAATTAATTTCTTGAAATCCACTAAAAAAAAATTGTGGTAAAAACAAGTTATAATAAAGTTAACTGTAGATTCACGCCCTTAAGGGTTTTAGAATTGAATTGATAGTACAATATTTTTTTCGAACAAAGGCTACAGTTTTTTTATTGACGAATAAAAAGAAATGATGTAAAAAGGGGTGAGGGGTAGAATTAAAGTACTAATTTTCCCGTGTTCATTTCTATGACATAATACCCGCCTCGGTGGCGTAGTTGGCAAACGCGCTTGTCGTGTTAAGCTCGACTGCTGAGGACGGGAAGATCGAGGTTCGAATCTCGGTCGGGTGAACCGGGGGTGATTTTTCCTAAATGGTTTTCCACTCTCTCTCCAAGCAAATGCGGGTTCACTTCCTCTAATTCAACCTTCCCAATTCCTTGTCCATTAGAGTAAATAGTACTTAAAGCGTATAGCCCGAACGGGTAGTAAGACGTGGTGCTAAATATTATTATTATTATTATATAATAGTTTGCTGTTAGAAAGTAGTAGTAACTTTTGATTAGAGACTGGTTTATTTTTTCATATTAAAAAAAATCATCTTCTTTAAATACTTTGATATAAATCGCATTCAAATAAACATGCGCTAGCTCACATGACATGTTTAGATAGTTTTAAATGATTTAGATAATGTGCTAAAAATAGGAAGGTATAATATTAACATTTTTCATTTCGGGTGTTATCTGCGCTCCTCAAAATCATGCTTGCTAATTATTTCCACTGAAAATTCAATTTAATTGGACGTATGCTTCGCATGCACTTGTAAGGTGTAATTACTGTCTCTCTATTTACATATAAATAGTAGACACATTTGCCTTCAGGTAACTTTTAAGCAAATTACATACGTTTCACTCTTGAAATGCATGTGTTGAAAAACAAAAGTAGTAAAAATTGTCATTCCTGGATCATTAGATACCGCTAAAAGATAGGAACGTATTGATTTAGAGGAAATGAGTGTTGTTCTGATATAATGAGTTGAGTTTTCTATCTCTATCCCCCTCTCCGCCCACCTGCGTACCCCTCCTGCCTTCATCCATATATCCTCTTAAAGTCAATTTTGAGAGACAAGAGACTAAATCATTTTGACTTTTGAAATTATAAACATGGGTAACAAAACAATATGAAATGAGGGATGCATAAACAATATTATGTAAAATAGTAAACACACGACCCTTAACAGGATACATTGGAGATGTGTTTATATCAACTGTTTATATTCCATACTCCCTCCACGTAAATGAGTTTGTTTTCCATTATATACCTTACTAATCCTTTTCCCTTAGATTAGATCATGAAATACATTCAATTAAAGTCGATTAGTCTCAGTTCATAAGATGTCAATTGAAAAGAAGGCCAGGGCTCAAATCTTGGAATGGAGGTGGTTCACATCATAAGTCTCAATAAGGCGTTCTCTTCCTCTCTCCATTGTGTTTTTGATGTCAAAGCTACCTCTTCTCACCATTGCAATTTTTTTATTACTGTTTTAATTTGGCCTGGCATCTCATAATTTTAAATCCAGGCCTTATTTTCGTAATATCAAAAAAATTCATACTATTATATATTATCCAATTTTATTTAATCTAAAGGTTTTGGTTCCTATAGTACCTACCCCCGAGATACAATTTCATTCACGATTTCATCCGCTCCGGGTATATTACCTCCACGGTACCCTCCTCCGCTGGTTACCCCATCAGACCTTAATTATCATCCCAGTCTGACGGTGCGCCCAGCAATGGCGAGCATCCCCCTATCCGATACCTGGGGAGGCACCATATTGGAGTTGGTACTCCACCTACACTTAAGCGGAAACCACCTCCTTACCTACCCTCTCTGTTTCTACAGTCCTTGAAATTGTTCCTCCTAACCTATTCCTTCCTATTACCCACCCTTAATATTACCCTCCCTTCCTATTACCCTCCCTTCCCTATACTATTCTAATCTTAACCTAGTCTTACAACTAACTAACCTAAATAACTTCTTACTCTCCGGGAATATCCATTGCTCCGATGGTACAAGGGGGCTGAAGAGCAGCCACCTATATCCATCTTGACGCATAGAGCACTTACAAGACTTAATCATACTCTTCTTGTTTCCAAGAGGAGGGATCTGCAGTCACAGGGTTCCCCTTTGCGTCCCGTTTATTTCCCCCATCTTTCCCATTGTTAGGCTGAAATGATGATCCCTCGGAATAACCAGGATTACATCAATAAACCTCCAGATCCATCAGCTGAACTGGTATTCCAGTCCCACAAGGCTTTGTATTTGCCACTTCCTGGCATCTCTCCTGGTTCCTCATGGAAGGTTGTATACCAGTAATTCCACAAAAACCACCTTCTCCTTTCCCTATATTCCCCCCGCTGAGGCCTCACTTGCATCCGTCTCAGTCCCACTTCCCATGTTTATGTCCTCGTATCTCTAATTGTCCTCGTCATTGTCTCCGTCTTCGTCACAATCCCTGTCATTGTCCTCGTCACTGTCACTGGTCTTACCCCCTTCCTTCTCTGGTCCTCCATCTGTATAGCCTTTGTTTCGGTCCTCGTATCTCTCCCAGTGCCCTTATATATTCCGTCTTGGCTCTTTCTGAATCTTGCGCTGCCAGCTTATCTAGGAACCTCCAATGGGCGGGATCTCTCAGACACCTCACACACCGGTCTCCCCTGCACTTCCTGCTGGTTAGGTCTTCTTATCTCAAGCGTACGGGCACTTTCCAACACAACGTTTTCCAGGGTACCCACCTCACCACATTCACACAGATCAGATTCAACCAATCCCATCTTCCTTTAGGATTCTGGGTACGGCCCCTTCCCCATGATGAATTGAACCAGACCCGGGGATGGTTCCAGATGTGCGTTATCAATCCTTTGGACCACATTGGGAAAGAGTTGGTAGGCCCTTGTACCAGTTTTACTGTCCTCCGAGCGTCTTTGCCATTCCTTCAACAGGGCAAATACTACATATTCAGATGTTTTCACTTCAGGTGAGGTGAGTATCCTAACTTTCTCCCAGTTTTTCTTTCTCTTCCATTACCCAATGGCCCTCTTCTTAACCAAAAGGTCCAACGGCCACACACCTAGGGTGACGCTCGGTGCCTCTGTCGCCAATGTCTGGTAGGCACCCATAAGTCTCAAAAAGACATTCCTCTGAATACTCCAGACAGCCCTAGTCAGAACGACGTTGTTCATTCTGTGCGCCCAGACGCACGCTCCATGGCCCATAATAAAGAGAAGGATCGCGTGGTGGTATGTCTTTATTATCCGCATGGGAAGGTGGAACCTCCTCCATCCAATGCTTATAATCTTATTCATGACCCGCTGAGCTCTTCCCATCACTTCTTATATATACGCCATGAAGTTAATTTTCTCACCAGGAGTGACTCCCAGATACCTGACCGTTCGGCTCCTTCTCAAGTTATTCCCCTAAACCTTTCCCGTCTAGCACTCGATTGTATCTTTCCTCCAAACTCTTCCTTGAATTACCTTCTACCACTATTAGAAGGTCGTTCATGGAGGCGACTACCCCATGCATTTCGGGAATTTCCTTCAGCATCTGCAGTCCCGGCTCCAACCCCACAGACCGATCCCTGGGGACATCCTTTAGTCAATCTTTTCTGCACGCTGGCACTTAGGGTGGCATACCTATTTCGGCACTAGTCCTTAAGTTCCTATACAGTTGCCCTGGGCGCTGCAATTCTCTTAACCGACCGAACAACGCCGGCCACCATAGGTTGTCAAATGCCCGCGAGATGTTTAGGAATATCCCCAGCACGTATCTGTCACTGGCCGAGCCTATCAATTCCATTGCTCTACAG
This sequence comes from Timema californicum, assembly GCA_902141385.1. Lineage (NCBI taxonomy): Eukaryota > Metazoa > Arthropoda > Insecta > Phasmatodea > Timematidae > Timema > Timema californicum. Next base: position 135,191 of record CABFOW010000438.1, on the reverse strand, counting down.
ATGGCATCCTCTGTCGATATACCCCTTTGAAAGCCATACTGTTTGTTGGTGCGTGTCCACTCCTGTCCTGTGCCTTAATAATCTTTCGCATATTATTTTTTCTTGGAGTTTCCCACTCGTGTTTAGCAGACAGCTGGGTCTATATGACTTGTAAGAAGCGTATCCTTTTCCTCCCCCTTGCTTAGCACGATTACCTCGCTCTTCTTCCAGATGTTCGAGATTCTGCCTTGAGCGAGGCATTCATTTACCAGTCCTACGAGGTAATAGGCTATGTATGAGGTCTTCCCGCCGTCTTTTGCAGCACCTCGACCATTATCCCATCTAGACCAGGTGCTTTATTCTTCCTCGAATGAGCAATAGCCCTGATCACCTCCTCCTGACTAACCACTTCCACTGGCTCTTCATTTTTCATACATGTCCCGAGTAATGGCTTCTCTCAACTCCCTCTGTTCTTCCGAACCAGCTTCCTCGTCATCATCCGGTAACAATGTCTCCCTCAATAATCCCGCAGACTCCTCCCAGTTCGTCGTGGTGCTGCCATCCTCTCTCTTCAGTGTAGATATCATCGTTAGTGATCTGATTTTCCCAGCCGCTAACTTAAATGTAACTCCCCAAGGTCTTTGCTGGAGCACCTCCTTATTCCTCCTCATCTTTTCCGTTTCTCTTCTTTCAGGCTATCCTAAAACTCCTTCTTTCTTTATTTATATATTTCCAGCAGCACCTCATGGATAACTGGATACCTGCACCTATGATACCTCCTGCAAGCTATTCTTACACTTGTACGTAGCCCCTACAGTTTGCCATTCCACGCACTATTCCCGACCCTGGTATATCCTTTCATTAACGGGATGGATTTCCTCATCGCATTCTTCAGGGCCGACGTAAACTCCTTGGCTTTGATGTTGATATTGTCACAATTTTCAACTTGGTTGGGCAGCACCAGTTCCCTCCTCAAATTTTCCCAATCAGCTCTTCTTATGTCGTATATTTTCCTTATCCATCCCTCATTTTCTTCCGCCCTCCTTCCCTCTCATTAGCAATGTCAAATACGATTAGATTGTGGTCGTTCATTTTCTTCCGCCCTCCTTCCCTCTCACTAGCAATGTCAAATACGATTAGATTGTGGTCGCTAATCGTCACATTATTGACCACCCTCCATCCCTGAACCATGAACACAGACTCGGCGTTGCACAAGGTGGCATCGATGTTCGCAGCTTTCCCCTTATACGTGGGGGGATTTCCCGGCGTGGTTTACAACTTCCAGTCCATACCCATAGATGAATTCTTCAAGGGCTCACTCTCTCCTGCATGGTCTTCCTGCATTATTTCTCCTGTCCCCTCTGACCAGACTGCCACATGGGAGACTTGGCATTAGCATCAGCAGTAATAATGAGTGATTCACCTGCGTACATCCTACACAGTACCTCCATCTGGTTCAGGTACGTCTCAATTTGATGCCTAAACTGAAAGTACAGACTTACCATCACAACTCTGCCAGTGCCAGTTCCCAGCCCCACACACGTTACCCATTGGTTACTCAACTTAAATTTTAGTCACGGTAATATCCCTGTTAAAGATAACATGGCACTCATGGCATCTATCCACTTGTGACTATTCTAGTAACCACCGGCATGTGCGGACCTTTCCTCTTAAGGCATAGGGCTCCTTTATACATACGACATCGAGCTTCATTTCCTTCGCCAGCTTACGAATCTCATGCAGCACGGTCACACTCCTCATCGCATTGATTTGGCCTATTTTAAGTATACGCTTAACCATTACGGACTGTGCATGAGTGCATAGCACGCCGGCCATGCCACATTCGTGATTAAAGGTTTTGCGACCATGAGCAGCTACAAACTGTTGGTATGTGTTCTATGAAATCCACTAGGCTGGCTACCTCCGTTGACAAGTTCAAATATTTTAGTTGAATCCTGTCCAACGATTCAAGAGTAGGGAAAATGATACTCCTACCTCTTTCATGTCCAATCTTACTACATGTTGGAGTGCCATGTGCAAGGTGTTCTTCTCCAACCTGGATAGTCGCAGGGTCTTCTCAAAGGCCCCATGCGCTTGATATGGCACATCTCGATTCCTTTTGCCACTTCCCCTTCCACTTCTTTGCTGTCTCCCGTTTGACTATCTTTACTTGCCGACTTAATAGTCCCTATTTCCCTCCTACCGTAGTCAAGACTATGTCTTCAAAACCTCCAATTTGGCTTAGACTTAGTGATAAGCTCGGTCTTTTCAGCGATCGCCTCCTTTGGCTCATTCAATGGCTTCACATCCATCTTAATCTTGGACATTACAGGTATATCTACTGGAGGATCTTCAAGAGAGTCCTCGCAAACTTTACAGATGTTAGTCAACACCTGGGGGTTTATCACCCCGTTCTGGACCTGCGATATCAGTGTTGAGGCCACCGTTGATGAGTCCCCCGTGAAAACAAACATCCCATTTCAGAATTTGTTCCCCAGCCAGCTGTTGCCATCCTACGCATCGGTCAAGACCAGATACTCCCCTCCAGACGCATAGATTTCGTATAGGGCTCTCCGGGTCAAAATTATCTGTACATCCCTACCCTACAACACTTCCTCCCTATCCGTAAAATACTCCATTACCCCATCCATCCACAGTCGTTCCAATACCACAATGGTACCCATACCTGAGCCATGTTTTCCCACCAGCGTGTAGAAACATTCCCTCAGCTCTTGGTAGAATATGGCATTTTGGTGTACCGATCCACTCCACACCCCAAGCCCTAATCCCACCCCCTGGAGGTGGACCCTACACGACCTCTCTCTCGATATAAATCAGAGAAGAGCATTTCAAAAATGACTCTCACCCTCCGCTTATATATCGATTTGGAGATCGTCACTCCATTTCTCGCCTCAATCGTCCCCTCATGCTTCTTTCCAACTCCTTGTAAATACTCCATGACGTACTTCACCTCACTTGATCTACCTCCGGACTCGAGCTCATGTAGATTCGGTCGCCTCACCCAGCATGTCTCAGATTTGGGCCTACCAAGCCAACGATTGACCCACCGCCAACTACCCTCTCCCCTACAGTGTGACTCATGTTTCCCCTCTGGCCTTGTTGAGGAAGCATGTGGTCGATGAAACTCTGATCAGTCCTAACATCACTATTTAATAGTCGCGCAGGCATGCCATATTATTGTCTCTTCCCGCAACCACCCTACTGTACCCGCACGACTTGTAGCCAGTGTGCGTGCAGTAAGTCTTGTTTCCTTCACAGGAGTACCTACATCTCTGGCTGAGGATCCGCCTGATGAACTTCTCAACTGGCATGTTCTTGTAGAAGGGTCTCATCTTGGCGAGCCCTTCATTTGCCAGGAATCCCATTAATGCTGCCATGAACTTGTACGTCCATCCGTGGACAAACGTAAGCACCAATAGTATGTGATTCTTGGCATCCTCGACCCTCATATCTCCCCTATTTACCATTTTCCTCATATCCACCGTCGGCATCAGGATTCTACACATCTCCAGGTTTTGCCAGAACTCCCTGCATTTTATTTTTCCCTTGCGCACCTCCATGTTAGGTACCCTCTCTCCACTGAACTCAGGGCTCAGTAATAAGTCATTCCTTTATTTTGGTGGTATTTTCCAAGTGCTTACATCTTGTGCTCTGACCTCTTTCTGACCCGAATAATCCAGCTTGTGTATGGGTCCGTTAGCAGCGGCCATATTTTCCCTATTCTCCAGCCCTCCTTTGGTTTCTAGTACGTTTATATTGGGAGTTTTTCACTGCTCTCCCCATCCTTTAAGTCTTAGAACCTGTCCCATTTCCATCCATTTTCATCAGTATCAGTTTTAATAAGTCAACAATTACTGTCAGCAGTTTAGTTTCCACAGTAGATTCTTTCTATCTGTCTCTGCATCATCATTTGGTGCGTCAGGTAATCTCTCGAGTTCGGCTTTTTGCACCAGGTCTCTGCACTTGTAGCACCTCCTCACTACGATATAGTCCTTTACGGACACCTCAGAACTCCCTGCATTTTATTTTTCCCTTGCGCACCTCCATGTTAGGTACCCTCTCTCCACTGAACTCAGGGCTCAGTAATAAGTCATTCCTTTATTTTGGTGGTATTTTCCAAGTGCTTACATCTTGTGCTCTGACCTCTTTCTGACCCGAATAATCCAGCTTGTGTATGGGTCCGTTAGCAGCGGCCATATTTTCCCTATTCTCCAGCCCTCCTTTGGTTTCTAGTACGTTTATATTGGGAGTTTTTCACTGCTCTCCCCATCCTTTAAGTCTTAGAACCTGTCCCATTTCCATCCATTTTCATCAGTATCAGTTTTAATAAGTCAACAATTACTGTCAGCAGTTTAGTTTCCACAGTAGATTCTTTCTATCTGTCTCTGCATCATCATTTGGTGCGTCAGGTAATCTCTCGAGTTCGGCTTTTTGCACCAGGTCTCTGCACTTGTAGCACCTCCTCACTACGATATAGTCCTTTACGGACACCGCGCTGAGCCCTGAAGCTAAGTAGCAAATTCCCCAACTTTGGGGATACCTCCCCCACATGATTAACCATGTGCTTGTCCCTCGGTCCCGTCTTGTACTTGGGATTGAAGCCCTCCACAAATTCCTCCCCAGTCAGTTTGCCCCTTAAGTTCTGTTCACACTTCATATCCGTCAACTTCTACCCCGTTAGATCCCTATCTACATTGAATATTGTTAGTAGCGGTCTCCTCTTCCTGGGCTCCTCACATGTCATCGTCTTTGCTAACTCCTTGCTACCTTCTATTTTTTTGATATCGTCCTCCGTCTCCACCACTAATCTGGTCCCAGTGGGTCTTATTGCCCTAACTTTGATCTGATCTTTTTCCGTATTAATCTGTTACATCAAGGTCTTCTTAATCTCCTAGACCAACTTCCCAACATACTTCTTTTTGTTTATAGTTCAATAGGTTAGATTTTTATTTTTGTAAATAACTAAAGAATATTAACTCTTTGAAAATATTTTTATGTGCAACAACAATTCACTATATAATACAATAATAATAATACACTTTTGGGCGATTAGAACAACACTATGCTCACAGTGGGGCCCCAAAGTGTTACTCTATCATTACACTTTTGTCAACGTTAGTATCAGGTTGGGGTTAGAATACTAGCCATATTCATTAGCAAAAGTCTAACAACACCTTATCACAGTTTGTAGCGTATGTGCCTACTGAACTAGGGGTCCCGCGGTTCCATTCCTAGCATGATCCAAGATTTTTTTGGGTTAAATTGTCAAATGGTGGACTGAATGATTTGTTTATTACTAGCCTAGTTTTTAGGTCATGTCTTGATATAATCAGTCTGTTAGAAAAGTACACGTAATATAAACACAATCAAAAACCTCTATGCAGTTGGTTTGTAAAGTGATTGTTTTCATAACTCTAGGCAAATACCAATACACTTACTTTTAGCAACTTTCCTCATCTTTAAGACAACACATTTTTGATTTAAATGAGTATCAGTGTCTGATAGCCCAAACACAAACGCCAGACTTGTAAATATAAATATAGCCCTACTGAGCTTAGCGCAAATGAATCCTTCTAATTAATAACAGTTTGAAATGTGAACTAATGTTCTCTGTTAAAACTTACCTAAACACTCTTGTGTACTAGTCGTGAGCCAATATCGATGTGTTTCGGTTAGTATTTTAGTTCAGGCCTACATGGTGTTTGGTGGCTTAGTAGTAATTATCATTGAATGTTATAAACTACTTATGTTATAAGCTATAATTAATCTAATAATCATGTGTGAGTTAAGTAATTGTTTAAGAAACTGTAAAAAGATTCAAATGCATAGAAAGAAGAAATAAAAATTGTTCTATCTTGTGAAAGCCAACTTCATTTCGATATACTTGAATTAAAACCCCAACTTACTCATCGCAAGGGATTTTGGGCATTGCACACATATTAAAGCGAGTTAGTTAAAATAATAATAATAATAACCTAGTAATAATAAACAAAATACTACACAATTATTGCGATAAGCCAAACTTCAAATGCATTGCCATAAAGTTTGTAAAATTTGTATAAAATGATAGGTTTATAATATAAACACTATTAATCTCTCAAGCGATTAGATCTGGCAGCCACGCGCTCCATAAGACCTGTACTGCAATTTAGTAGAACGGCCTATAGCGCTCTAGATTCAGGACATTCCTTGATATTAAGCATTTTAATAAAATATGTTTTGATTATTGACATTTTTTGGACTAGAAAGCATTATTATATAAATAATCTTTTGGTCGTATTTTTTGAATCAAAATACTTTTAATATCTCACTTTGAAATACATTCTCAAAAAACATAAATGGGAAAATATGTTATATTTATTAGTTTGTTCGAAACGCGTGGAAGAGGATGCTAAACTGGTTAGGAAACCTGGGGGATCTCATACAGGCGCGTTATATAATGGATTCTGATTCTACAATTTCCTCATTTTTATTCATACTATTGGCTCCCCATTTGACCCATAGCGTTAAGTGCCAAAGACTGTGATCCAAATAGTTCTGAGGAGCTGCCAGCTGTCAATCTTGACCGACTTGTCACGGCCGATTGAAAATTTAATCTCTATAAGCACGAGTGGAGGGGTGGGGAGAGAATTCACACATACATTTGATAATAAATCAAATCATAGTTTATCCAGAATTTTTCTAAATATATCAACCCTGGTACTGACAGAATCATGTTCAAATCCAAATTGGAGGTGTATTGGGCAGTAGACAAATACTCTGGAATCCTCGAGCATTAATTACTTCCTCATGATTGAAAATAAATTCATAGCAAACGTTGAAACAGACTCATCGCGGTTAGTTGAATATTTCCTCACAATCACCCTACCATTACACATTAGCGTAAGTGCGTATAACCTGAACGGGTAGTAAGACGCGGTGCTAATAATAATAATATAATGTTCTTCACTCCATTGAAAACGAATAAAAAATAAGTTTCATTTCACTTCCTGCTCAACATTCTATTGCTATGTCATTTTTTGATTTTATTCAAGCTATTAAACGTACACTTCCTGAACTGACTGATTAAATCAGCACATGCCTTATAACCTAACTTAAATCTAGAACAGACACAACAAACAAGCCCCACCGTTAATAATTATTCAACACAATGATAAATGTTTCGGACTTGCAAATAATTGAACCCGGGAACCTTAGATAGTTAGACAGACACACTGCCTACTGAGCTAAGGTGTCGGATTCTTGCAATATCAGTTGTAAGTCAAACGTATATCGTCACTTGATTATGACGATCTTTGGAAATAGCCTGTCTAAAACATATACTTTATAAATGATATAATTACTATATTGCTCCGACTAAATGATAATATACTGCTGATTTGGGAACATGTGTTTTAAAGAAAGTGAGTCAGTATATATTTTATAAATTAAAACTTGACTCTTATTATCAGCAGTGCTACTAGGTTTTAAGTTATTTCACGCCATGGCTGCAACACCAAACAAACGCGTCCAAGCCAAAGTCTAACCTTAGACTTTTTTTATGTCGTATTTACAATCGAATGTTTTGGATATTTCCATCGAGTCTACCATTCATTTAAAAGGCAGTATTCTGACTTAGATAAAATAAGTGGGGACATTTCTGAAATGTTACATTTAACTTCTGAGGCAACCTGAGGCTATGAAATGTAATCATAGCCCTAATTTGGAAATTTAAGGTTAAACGGTGCCGTTTGCAATATACAAGTATTTCCAGGAAATAGCTTGCATTTTTACATTATTCAATGACATAGGATATCATATTGGTATACTAAGTTTTTTAATGGGTACGTACCCTTCTCGGTGGCGTAATTAGCTAACTCACTAGTGATGAGCTCAATTACCGAGGATGGGAAGATCGAGGCTCGAGTCTCAGTCGGGTAGAGTATTTTTTTGATGTTTTTTTTAAATGGGTTTCCACTTTCCCTATACGCAAATGCAAGTTCACTTCTTATAAATTCAAAGCTTCCAATACCTAGTTCATTAGCGTAATTAGTAAGCTACTTAAGCGTACAACCCGAACGGTTAGTAAAA
>CABFOW010000438.1:95960-127012 GCA_902141385.1 Timema californicum | reverse complement strand
CCCCCGCCCCCCAAGAACTTTGAGTTAAATGTACATAGAACACACCTTTCTGAATAAAACATTCACTTTGGATTACTATTCCGTTTAGTTAGTATTTATTTATATTTTATTACTTTAATATTATTTTCATTATTGTTTACTCAACTAGATATTTCTTGTATTAATTAAATATTATTCTATATAATTATAATATCTTCATTTTATCGCCTTTTAAAAATAAATTTTTATTGGTTAGGGTGGTACATGTGCAAACATTAGTATTTTTCGCGGATATTTTCTTTAGTTAGCAAAGTGTTTGGTCCGACCCCTATAGCTTTTTGCTAATTCAAACTCACCAAAAATCAACTACTGTCCCTCATCTCTAATGTAGCATTGAAAATAGTTCTACGTGTGCTGAAGAACAATATATTCGTGTGATAATCCATAATCTCATCACAACACCCAGGTATGTCAACTGGTAAAACAACGCTTCAATTGATCAGCACAAAAACTTTTATTTTTATAATATAATTATCATATCTCTCCATTAAAGAACCTCTTTTCTCTCCGATTTAGAAACTTTCCGTCTGTCTGTCTTTCTGTCTGTCTGTCTGTACCTCCAAATAGAGCCTAAACTATTTTACCGATCAGTCTAAAATTTGGTATCTAGGGTTTTCATAGGGTTGCCCCAAGGGGTTTTTGGAATTGGATATCTAACCCTTAAATTAAGGGTAGTTTACTGAAAGGTAAAAGAGAAAAAGTTGATTTTCCTCAAAATTAGCTGTAACAATTTTGGTTAAATTTCATTTCTAAACATTAATAAATATTCCAAACAAAAGGGCTTGTCTCAATATTTCAGCAAAATGATTTTAAGAGCTCCTGTCTGATGCGTAAATTATATTTTTTATAATATCTCCTAAACTATTTGAGATGTGAAATTACTTATCGTCACAAATATGTAGGTCTCTTTATAATACAAATATTTTATAAGAAACATATTTTTATAAAACCAACAACTTTCAAGCTATAAGTAAATATATATATATATTTTAACTTTTCGAATACAAAAGAAAATCTAAACTGAAATTTTGATAGATGTCGACGTCTTAAAACCCCTGAAACTCTTAAAAGTGGTCTTTACAATGAGGTCTGTCTGTGTGTCTGTTTAAACTTAAAATTAAGAGTAGTTTAAGAAAGGGCGAAAAGAGAAAAATTCTATTTTCTCAAAGTCTACTATAAGAATTTTGATTCAAATTCGTATCTAGGTGTTGAATTAGATTATAAATAAACTGGGCATTTTCATTTTACCATGAAAATGAATTTTAAGGTACTTTACAGAAGCAGAAACTTCCGTATCTCCGCGACTATTTGAGATACTAAATAACTTTTCATTGCAAAATTGTAGTACTATTAAAAATTAAAAAATCTTTTATATGAAATATATTTTTATAAATCCAATATTTTCTGAGAAATTGGCAAATATATTAATACAATTTTGTGAGTTTTAGTTGTATAGATATACTACTTAAGTTTTAACGCAATAATTCTCCATTACCATAGGGTAATTAAATATGAGTAAGTCTCTAAAAGTTTATGTTGTTTTTCCTTAAACCTCCTACAAGAAATGTTTGTACCACAATGATCTATATCTATTTTAAACTCAATAGTCAATATTTACATTTTTTATTTGTCAAAATTAATAAATGAGGAATTTAATAGCAATGCGATGGCATGAAAATTTGAAACACCTATTAAAATGTCAAAAATTTGAACCGGAAGTTGAAATTTAACACGAAGTGTTAACCCTTGTGGACCCAACATTGATCTTTTTTTATCGGTCCAAACATACAAATTAGGACATTTATTCTTTTAAAACAAAATTATAAAATTTAAAACCGGCACTTAAAAAATAGTTTCACATAAGTATAGTGCCATATGTGTTTGGATTTGCTAGTGTATATTATTTAATTTCACATTTATTACGATTTTTGAGTAAATATTTCAATTTTCAAACAATAGAGTGTGAAAGTCCGTGCGGAGTTCCGTACCATTTATTTCAATTCTATCTAAGTACAGTAATTTTATTGAGTCCTATTCTGATGGGGTTAAAGTTTCTTATTCTTGACGTGATGTTAAGCTATAGTGATTTGGAATGAGCTATAAGTGAGGTCCCAGGCACTCTTTGATCTGTGTCAGGTGCTTGATAAGAAATAACCGAATAACTTATAATAATAGTTTTTTTTAAATAGCAATTATATGTATTAATCTTAAAGGTTGACGATCTTAGCGTTGTGTGAGAGGGAGAGGGGATATAGGGAGGTCGTCCCGGATGTCGAGCGAAGATTTGGTGTGTTGCGGGTGTGGGGGAGGGGAGGGGTACCCCGTGAGGGTATCAATGTCCTCGCTAGGTAAAAAATCTTTTATATGAAATATATTTTTATAAATCCAATATTTTCTGAGAAATTGGCAAATATATTAATACAATTTTGTGAGTTTTAGTTGTATAGATATACTACTTAAGTTTTAACGCAATAATTCTCCATTACCATAGGGTAATTAAATATGAGTAAGTCTCTAAAAGTTTATGTTGTTTTTCCTTAAACCTCCTACAAGAAATGTTTGTACCACAATGATCTATATCTATTTTAAACTCAATAGTCAATATTTACATTTTTTATTTGTCAAAATTAATAAATGAGGAATTTAATAGCAATGCGATGGCATGAAAATTTGAAACACCTATTAAAATGTCAAAAATTTGAACCGGAAGTTGAAATTTAACACGAAGTGTTAACCCTTGTGGACCCAACATTGATCTTTTTTTATCGGTCCAAACATACAAATTAGGACATTTATTCTTTTAAAACAAAATTATAAAATTTAAAACCGGCACTTAAAAAATAGTTTCACATAAGTATAGTGCCATATGTGTTTGGATTTGCTAGTGTATATTATTTAATTTCACATTTATTACGATTTTTGAGTAAATATTTCAATTTTCAAACAATAGAGTGTGAAAGTCCGTGCGGAGTTCCGTACCATTTATTTCAATTCTATCTAAGTACAGTAATTTTATTGAGTCCTATTCTGATGGGGTTAAAGTTTCTTATTCTTGACGTGATGTTAAGCTATAGTGATTTGGAATGAGCTATAAGTGAGGTCCCAGGCACTCTTTGATCTGTGTCAGGTGCTTGATAAGAAATAACCGAATAACTTATAATAATAGTTTTTTTTAAATAGCAATTATATGTATTAATCTTAAAGGTTGACGATCTTAGCGTTGTGTGAGAGGGAGAGGGGATATAGGGAGGTCGTCCCGGATGTCGAGCGAAGATTTGGTGTGTTGCGGGTGTGGGGGAGGGGAGGGGTACCCCGTGAGGGTATCAATGTCCTCGCTAGGTGTATGGTTACACGCAAATGATGTCCTCCGGGGGTTTGCGCGAGTAAAAGGACACGAGGACCCGCCACAGTCTTTTGTTGGCAGCGTATTGAACACTATAATTAACCACCACGCGACACACACACACATGCACGCATACACACACTGAGCTAAGAGGGAGAGGAAAAATTACAGGACTTTGAAAAATTCTGAGAGTAGGGGATTGAAGGAAAAGGTGGGAGAAGGGGGAATTTACAGGAAAGTAAAGAAAAAATAAATTAACTTAAGTACCGTTGGAAATATGTATCTCTTTGTCAATCTATTTAGGATTATTCAACCTTTTATCCAACTGACCCTTCACTTATTTTTTTATTTTATGGTCGATGATTGCTGTTTATTCTGCCAACCATGTTTTCAATTTTAGAAAAAAATCATAGTAAAAACACTTAAATATACTAAAAATACAACACCTTTTGCATTCTTAGAGTTATAGTTGCAAACCTTAAAATATGTTTATGATTCTAAATTTTGAGTTTGATTCCATTTTTATAAAGTACCCGATTTAAAACTGCTTATGTAAGAAACATATAGTTTTTTAAATTGCTGATTTAAGATTATTTTGATTATTTACAAATTGAACCAATAAAATATACCCTTTTTTAATGGACATTTTGGGGATATTTATTTTGTTTAACGATGTGTGTGTTACATATATTCAGATTATCCCCTACGTGAAGTGTTTTATCTCGTTGACTTTGAGTGGAAAGTCATGGTAAGTTCACATTGTTTAAAAGCTGTTTTATGGCCTACACACAAAACTGTCTCAAGTGGACTTGCTAGTCTCATTGCTGCTCTAATTATTCAGTGTTCCCCGGGCCTGTTTCTATCTTAGACCCGCATCTTGTGGTTCCCTTGTATCGTAAGGTCGAAGAGGAGAAGTCTGCTTTGTACTCATGGTAATTAGAAACATAGAGCCCTCTACTACATGCAAAAACGACGTGTGTACACACACAGACACACAGCTTTAATTAAATATTCCCTCAACAAACGATTCAGTCAAGTAATTAGATCAAAACTCAACACCTGTTAGGATTAAGGGATAAGGCATCGGTCTCATTTTGTCTGGATTGCTGGTGACGAAGATATTGGGGTTCGAATACCAGTCGAGTGTAATGATATACTCCCCCCCTCCCCCCATAAATGGTTACCCACTCTCGCTCCACGCAAATGTTTAGAAGGTACTCTACGTTCTATCTTACTCTCTACCTCATTAGTGCAAATATAAGGATAGCCTGGGCCAGTAGTAGGATGGGGTACACCTTTTTTTGGTCAAAATTGTTAACTTAGTAGTTAGTTATGATAGGCCTTTATGCGGAGTGAGTCAATGGATATGCCATGGGACTTTACAAATCTTAAATTTCTGTCATACCTACATTATTATGTATTTGAATAGTTTCTTTTTAAGTGCGTGCGTGGGTGTGTGTGTGTGTGTGTCAGAATCCTGTCCAAGTGTAATAAATCTAAATTTATATATATTAAAATTGTAGTGTGTAAAAAACCTACAAATCTGCATTTGTTGAAAAAAATACTATAAATTTTGATCGCTTGATAAACATCCACGTACTAAACAGACACCTTTTTTTATTTATTTAATTTATGAATTAATTTGCTCTCGTTTGGTCACACTGTCTGTCCACGCCTATCGTAAAACACTTCCTCTCCAAACTAGTTTTGGCACTTGAGAATCCGCAGTAGATATTTTGTCCCAGCATCCAACTATGGCCGTTTCACTCTGTCTGTCCACGCCTATCGTAAAACACTTCCTCTCCAAACTAGTTCGGACACTTGAGAATCCGCAGTAGATATTTTGTCCCAGCATCCAACTATGGCCGTTTCACGAGTCCCTTTGCAAATTTTCACACGTAAAAAACTACCTGACACCTGGGGGACTTGGCCTCTCGTCATTAATAAGTTTTATTTTATCGCGACAAGAAAAATAAAACGGGAATCGGGTTTGTTGATTATATTTTATCTAGGACCTGCTGAATAGAGGGAGTGATAAATCAAAGACAAGGAGGATTATTTGCACCGGTTGACATGAGATCCCTAAATATACTGCATCAAGACTTATTCTTATCCCATCTAAAGCGTACCATGGCCTTGAAAGATGATTCAAGAATTATCATTTGCTTGGAAATTCTGTGGTAACACCGAGAATTTATTTTGTATGATAAACAAAGGGAATTACCTCCACTTTCCCCCCAAAAAATTAATCTAAATACATCATTTCCCGGATATAACGTCGTTTGTTATACCGCTAATTCAGATATACAGCAGGTATTTTCTTTATTCCCTTGTCCTTCAAAGGCAAAATTTATGAAGTTTCGCTAAAATTTACGATATTCAAAAACTATTTCTTCATAAAAACAGACAAAAAATTGATTAAATAAATTGTTGAATCATGGGAGCTTTTATTGTTTTATGTGAAAATGAAATAGTTATCAAAAAATTGTGCTTGTAGATACAATTTGTGTTAACCTATATTTGTTTCCTCACTCACTTTCCCTGTAACTAACTTGTGTCAGCAGTTGCTGTGTTTATCGTGCTCAATAGTATAATATTAGAAGAGTATTTATATATGAGATAATTGCTATCGTAGAAAATAATTCAGTCATCAGTTATAGCGCGGTTGTCATATTAGACTGCCCTACCCCACAAACCCTCGTTATAGCCCGAGAGCGGTGTCCTTGAATACTTGTATTTTCAAAATATTCTAAGTTCAAGCTGTTCTAAAACATCGGCAGGAACTCTTTCTGGCGTGAGATACAGGCAATTTTATTGTAGAAAATTGTGGCAGTCTTGAAGCTATGCCTCTATAGTTCCAACACTTATGAGAGATTCCCATTCAAATCTGGAATAATGGATTTTGATACCGCGGCAAGGTGTACAGAGGTTGTTGTTTTTTTGTTTACTATTGTATCAAGAGTTTCCGAGCACTGTCGACACAATTCCGGCTCATACCCTCTACGAGGGACAAACCTCGTGCACTTGTACACAGGTAGCTAGACTACTTATCACAAAAATGACCAAACAGGACAATCCATATAACACTTTGATATTTGGTACAATTCATTCATAATAGAAAGGGGGACTTATCTGACAGCTAAAAAACTTACTACGCAACACAATTCTCATATCCGATACATGACTAGACTTTTGTAACTAACTGTAGGAAGAATAGTATCAGACAGCTACAAATGCTACTAGAACGGCTATCATATATTAATACGTCAAGTTATGGATTCATCTGCAGCTGTCACCTTTATGGATATTATCAATACAAAAACAATGCTATTGTGCCCGAAAAAGTCCTGTGTATTGTGCGATCTGTTCTTCCCCATAAAACATCTAAAGCGCAACTGAGGAAGGAATCTCATATGCAATGCTCACAGGGAACAAACAACTGCAAACGTGGCAACACTACAAACATGTATTGTTGGATGTTCGGCTTGTGCGCATTCATTGAATAGCCGTTCCTCCCAGGGTAGTGTTAGGGTGGTATCGAACAGGAGTCAGGCGTGCTACCCGATGGTAGAGGAGGGAAGGGTCTTGGCCCGCTCTAGTCCGGTCGTCACGGGAGGATGTGTTTCCCGGAGTTGAAAGCACCGGGCGAACACTCACTAGCCTTAAGCTTAATTATCCTCGCTAGATTGAAACAAAAGATTCATTTTCTGTTGCTGACTTGCCTTCCCTCCTTTGGGTGGCGGGCGCGGGGTGGTGGAGGGGGGTGAACCTCCTCTTGTAATTATCTGGCAAAGGACTAGGATGCGGTACGCAACAGTGGGTTATGTCGGGTCCTTCTCTGCTACTTGGAAGTGAGGTGGCTGAGATGTCAGATTCACGTTGCTGTTGGTAACCGGTCAAGGTTTGAATCTCGGCTTTGTGTTTGTGAATGTGGTTGTTCCCTGACTCCACCCTCCCCCGTTCTTCTCACATCATTACGTGTACATCTTCTCTTGAACGACGTAGGTCTATCAGGTATATTTGTTTAGCACCGTGTCTTACTACCTGTTCTGGCTATACGTCTATGTACTAATTACACTAATGAATTAGGGAGGCTTGTTTTAAAGGAGGTGCGTGCACATTTGCGTAGAGAGTGTAAAACCATTTAGAAAAATTACCCTCAATGCACCTGACCGGGATCCAAATCGATCTTCCCATCTTCGGCAATCTAGTCCAACACGAGATTATCGCGTTAGACCACGCGGCCACCAAAATGGGATATCAGGTATTAAAAATCTAACCAAGCCAAATAATGCATTTTCCTACCAACCCACAGGTGTAAAAGTTATTAGAAATCAGCTGCTTCAACGTATTCAGACAGAAATAATTTTGATCATCTCTATTTTTCTACCGATGGTGTACATTTTGTGTCAATTGGAAATTTAGTGATCACTTTTGGTAAAGGTATTCTAAAAGTGTCCATTATCACAAATCTTGGTTTGGGTTAATAATTCCTAAAAAGTACAACATAGCTCTTTGAAAGCATATATATTCATCTCCAGATTTTTCTTTGAGACATTGGGTCTACGCTTAACGGCTGGAAGGCTCATTTTGGTGACTAAACGACACCCTCTAATCGCATAGGCTGGCACTATCTTCGCCAGTAGGTGGTGGTCACTTGGTCGTTCATTATAGCTCTATTGAGTGAGGGTTGACACCATGTAGGCATATATATGCCTGTATATATGTGTGTGTATGTATATATATTAAAGTTGGGTGAAATCCACTATTTTACAAATCTTTATCTCGAAACCGAATGTCCAATTTTTACCTTTGAATTCCGAATCTCAAAACTGAATCCTAATCTTGGAAAAAAATATGATCATAAGAGGAAATATAAGTATAATATAATAATAGAAAATAGAAATAGTAAATAAATGTAAACATTCTTCCTTATAACCCATTATTTATAACACTCATACATACAGTTATGTGTTAAATTACTGGTCTGAGGTCTGGTTGTTAGGTTCATCCTATAATTACAATGGTTCTGAATCATCACTAATTAGTATTAGAACTCTAAAAATAAATTTCACTTGAAAAATAGAAGAAAAACCTTTTTTTAGAGGATTTAAGTTCCGAATTCAAAATATTCTCGAATCATCGAATCTCGAATAACCTTAAAAAATACCCAATTGCAGTTAGAAAATTATTTTACTTATAGTATATTAATATATTAATAATCATATTAGTATATATAGTATAAAACAGTAGAACCCTTTTTTTGTCGAGTGAGTTATATTATTTATAGGATGAAATCTGTTTATGGATGTTGCCACTATTCTTCCATGAGAGGTCACTACTACTACTACTACTACTACTACTACTACTACTACTACTACTACTCCTATTACTACTACTACTACTACTACTATTAATACTACTACTACTACTCCTATTAATACTACTACTACTACTCCTATTAATACTACTCCTCCTATAAATACTACTACTACTACTCCTATTAATACTACTACTACTACTACTACTCCTATTAATACTACTACTACTACTCCTATTAATACTACTACTACTACTCCTATTACTACTACTACTACTACTACTACTACTACTACTACTCCTATTAATACTACTACTACTCCTATTAATACTACTACTACTACTA
Source organism: Timema californicum (assembly GCA_902141385.1). Taxonomy (NCBI): domain Eukaryota; kingdom Metazoa; phylum Arthropoda; class Insecta; order Phasmatodea; family Timematidae; genus Timema; species Timema californicum. The sequence goes on along the minus strand of CABFOW010000438.1, from coordinate 117,965 downwards.
TTAATACTACTACTACTACTACTCCTATTAATACTACTTCTACCACTACTACCAATACCCCTACTACTACTACTACTACCACTACTACCAATAACCCTACTTTCTACTACTACTATACTACCACTACTACCGGACTACTATTATTACTACTACCAGACTACTACTACTATTACTATTACTACTACCAGACTAACACCTCTACCACCATCACCACTACTACTACTACTACTAAATATAATAACATATAGGCTCATATAAATTACAATAATGGCCGAATGTGTGGATGATATTATTTACTACAGTGTTCCCGATCTAATAAAGTGGTTTAATTCTATAAAAATATATATTTATCATTAAATTTAAAACAAAATCACAAACTTTTGAACTATCACCGGGCCTTACTACAGATACTGAGTTTTGTCTAAGCGAGGAATTCGACCCGGGCTAATTTCTAGGCTGGGTAAGGGGACTATTTATTGTATTAGTACAGAAAAAAAAAAGACTTTGAATCGGTTAATGTGGAGCCTATCAACATAGATATGTGTGTGTATTATTTCATAACAGGTGGATTATTTAACAAACAATAGCGCAGACGCGTTTGTAAAACTTCCAATAATATTGGGTTCTTCCATGTATGCACCTCTATAGGAAAACTACCACACGCTATCCTAGCAGATGGGGGATCAGATGGTAAATGGGGACCGTTTTGCTTTTACTACTACTACTACTCCTATTAATACTACTACTACTACTCCTATTAATACTACTACTACTCCTATTAATACTACTACTACTCCTATTAATACTACTACTACTATTACTACTCCTATTAATACTACTACTACTACTACTCCTATTAATACTACTACTACTCCTCCTATTAATACTACTACTACTACTACCACTACTACTACTACTACTACCACTACTACTACTACTACTATTAATACTACTACTACTACTCCTATTAATACTACTACTACTCCTCCTATTAATACTACTACTACTCCTATTAATACTACTACTACTACTACTCCTATTAATACTACTACTACTACTACTCCTATTAATACTACTACTACTACTCCTCCTATTAATACTACTACTACTACTCCTATTAATACTACTACTACTCCTATTAATACTACTACTACTACTACTACTCCTATTAATACTACTACTACTACTACTACTCCTATTAATACTACTACTACTACCACTACTACTACTACTACTCCTATTAATACTACTACTCCTATTAATACTACTACTACTACTACTACTACTACTCCTATTAATACTACTACTACTACTACTCCTATTAATACTACTACTACTACTACTCCTCCTATTAATACTACTACTACTACTATTAATACTACTACTACTACTACTATTAATACTACTACTACTACTACTCCTATTAATACTACTACTACTCCTACTCCTATTATTAATACTACTACTACTACTACTACCACTACTACTACCACTACTACTACTACTATTAATACTACTACTACCAATACCCCTACTACTACTACCAATTACCCTACTTCTACTACTACTACTATACTACCACTACTACCGGACTACTATTATTACTACTACCAGACTACTACTACTATTACTATTACTACTACCAGACTAACACCTCTACCACCATCACCACTACTACTACTACTACTAAATATAATAACATATAGGCTCATATAAATTACAATAATGGCCGAATGTGTGGATGATATTATTTACTACAGTGTTCCCGATCTAATAAAGTGGTTTAATTCTATAAAAATATATATTTATCATTAAATTTAAAACAAAATCACAAACTTTTGAACTATCACCGGGCCTTACTACAGATACTGAGTTTTGTCTAAGCGAGGAATTCGACCCGGGCTAATTTCTAGGCTGGGTAAGGGGACTATTTATTGTATTAGTACAGAAAAAAAAAAGACTTTGAATCGGTTAATGTGGAGCCTATCAACATAGATATGTGTGTGTATTATTTCATAACAGGTGGATTATTTAACAAACAATAGCGCAGACGCGTTTGTAAAACTTCCAATAATATTGGGTTCTTCCATGTATGCACCTCTATAGGAAAACTACCACACGCTATCCTAGCAGATGGGGGATCAGATGGTAAATGGGGACCGTTTTGCTTAACAGCAGTAGTTTTTTTAATTATTAGTTATTAGTGCAATTTCCCTATATCCTTTGGCAATCCGTAATTAAAAAATTGCATTAGTTAGGTTTTTTTTAAAAAAAAGAACTCTAAGAAAAAAAAGACCTCCGGTTAAGACAGGGAACTTATTAATTTAATTAAGCAACCCATGATAGCGGTATGGATCAATTTTATCATTATTATTATTATTAGCACCGCGTCTTACTACCCATTCGGGTTATACGCACTTACGCTAATGTGTAATGGTAGGGTGATTGTGAGATGAAATGGAGGACGTACAGTTTAACGTGGAATACGAACCACGGTGGAGACCTGGCATTCCTCACATTCACAAGATGTCTTGTCAGAGGTGAAGGAAGGGTTTGGTAATGGATCACTTTGAATTTTAAAATGTTCTATCACTGTTATTCGTTTTTCTTTACTTTAAAACACTTGTTGTAGTGACCTTGAATATTCGGATGAAGAATATGTAATTTTTTATTTGATTGACTTTGAGGTTTATTCCTCTTCAGGGTAAAATATTTTTTCTTCGGTTTGCATTTAAATTACCTATGTAACGTCAAATAAATAGTTAAAAAGGAGGAATTGGCATTGCCTAACGAAGTGGTTGTAGAAATGAAGCGAAAAGCTTTTTATAGCGGATAGGTGCTGAGTTATGATTCTTGTGTCTTGTGGGATGAAGTAACGGGGGTGGTGGTAAGGAGGCTTTAAACACATGAATGGGTAAATTCTGCTTTTACAACAAGTTGTAAAACACTTTCCAATTAATATTGTAGTTCTTGTGTATTTGTGTTGGTTTTGTTTACTACGCAGATGGCCGTGCTACCATTGTTAGCTTTATTTTTCATGGTCTTTCTAGTCTTTATAATAATCAAAAACAATTTATATACTTGATGCGAATTAATTACATGGGTTAGAAAACACAAAATTGCATGAATACATAAAATATGTTTTGTAAATAAATTTTTATTCTCTCCAAGCAGCACATTTTCTTTATAAAATAATACTTTTATATTTTGTTTATATTAATAAAGTTACTCACGAATATAGATCTTATATATATATCATTGTTCAAAACTAAATTAAACATGAATGGCATTTTATATACAGAGCAATGAATTTTATCGCCTGTGCATGATCTGTTTTCTGCAGGTAGACCTAATCAATAATCCCCTCACTGTCGGTCAGTCATTGGCTCGAAAATGTCCCCGAAGTGTTCACAAAGGGCTGAGGTATGAGCTTTTTTGCTAGTCAGAGGGGTATCCTAACCCACACCCCCGGTTCCCGCTGCCCCTTCCAATTTCTCGGCGCGAAGGAAATTAGATTAAATAACACCGGCCCAAACATAAGTAATCGGCTGGAAATTTAAAACGAATGAAGTCAAATTTTATCGTAAGTGGGAAATATGATATAATTTAAAGTAGTATTTATAAAACGTTCATCCCTTTACTACAAGAGAATACAAGTTTGGAATCACATGAAAAGTTATCATTTTTAAAAGCGTTTCTAAACTCCCATAAAGCAACTGAATCAATAACATTTATTTTGAAACTAATGCCAGGCTAGGGAAACCAACCGTTGGGCTAACTTAAACACCAAAGATTAAAATAGCATGGTGCTACATGTATATCATGTGCACAGTGTATTTTCCTGTAGCTAAAAATAATTACAGTACTGTAAAAATATTTACAATAGAACTTCTACAGACCGTAATAATTGGGAACTAGCGGGGCCAGATCAAGTAATCCTCGGACTGAGGGCCATTCGCAAAATATGAGGCCCCATGACCTTTTTTTTAAAGGAACAGAAAAAAATAATGCAAATTAATTCTAAAAGAAAAAAGGGCATAAAATGCAATTATTAAGAATAAGTTTTAAAGTTAAGTTTAAGAACTGATAAGAATATTATAATCTAAAAATACTTATCGGCTATGATCACGATTCCAGTTTTAAATGAATTTGTTTTAAAGTTTTATGTATTGGTTCTAATTGCTTAAAAAAATTGCTAATTCCAGATATTGATTGGGCCCGGTTCGACTCCCTGGAAGTGCAGCAGCGTTTTGTTATGCTCATATATACTATATTTTTGTTGCCCTTTCAAATAACTATTTTTATAAACTTTAATTTACAAAATTTTAGATAAAATAATTATAGAAAACACAGGTGCGTGGCTTTTTAGGGGCTTCTTTAAGCGTGGGACCCGGGACTATGGCCCCCGTAACGCCAGCCTTAGTCCGACCATGGGAACTAGGTTAGTCTAAATAATGAAAAATCCGGGTAATTGATCCTATATTATTTCACATTAACAAACACCTCTCATTATTTTACGACTGCTGGTGGGCGGCGGGTATCACTAGCTCCCGGTTAGTCCGAATTAGCACTAATCCAAATAAGCTTCAATGCCAATTAGTTCGAATTAAAACGAGGTGCAAGTGTATATAGATACATCGTGGGATAGAACCAAGTCGGTCTATATATGAGCTTGGTCTCTTACATTGCCCCAGGGTCGCTAAACAATGTAGTTACAGACAACCACGTGTCTGAAACACGGCATCTCTATCACTTTGATTGATTTTATGGTCACAGGTCATGGTTCGAGCCCCGATAGGGTGTATTGAGAGTGGTTTTTACCATACGGTTCCTCTAAATTTCACCCTTCCGCGTCTCTATCAGGGTATATATATGAACATTCCGGATGAGCAGTAAAACGCGGGGTATTGAAAATAAATATTTATTTGCTATACATTTAAACTGTTTCTGTAAATGTAGAGCTATACATCCTTCTAGGATAATTAGTCATTTTATTTACAAACGTCTTTTAGCCTCCCTCGCATATCGTTAGAGGTTAAGTTGGAAATAAAAACCTTCATATAAATCATTTCGACCTTTTTTTGTTTTGCTTTACTTTGTACATCTTCCTGGAAACCACAAACTGCTTTTACGTGAAGGGGTTAAGGTGGGGGAAGGGGGACAAAAAAGTTACAACCCTTGCATTATGTAACTAAAATATTGTTTACATCTCGCCCGTCCCCCGTCCCCCCTTTTCCTAAAGAGGCAAGAGCATCTCACACAGATGGTCGTTTTATTACTTTTGTTGCTACTAGTTTGGCCTGGTACTCCTCGGTGGAGAAACGCCTGGAAGGAGATATGGAGAAACGTTTATCTAGCACAACAACGTCATTTTATTGGTTTAACCCAAGTTTCTTACGAATAACATTCTGAAAGGCCTTTTCCCCTACTATATAGTATGAATTTGGTAGGAAAATAGGCCTTCCAGATGATTATTAATAATTAAATCGTGTTATGGACACACTGATTTGTGGTATAGGAATTTTGAAGGAAAGGGTTTATAAAATGTATTTTCTTACGATTAAAATCCTACTGTAACGCAGACATCTAGAATCATACGGACATTCATTTTTTGAAGGAAGGAGGTATCCAGGTCCGTAAAAGTTCTTGACGTTTAAAGAATGGTTTTCTTACCGACGTCGAGTGTTCTAGGTACAGATCCAATGATCCCCCTGTTAGGAAAAAAGGTTAGAGGAAGAGTTAAAGACATAACATTCTGGAACAAAAATCTCCAGGCAATTTCCGAGATTTGTTTGTAGTCACAAAAACACATTTCTCTCTTTTACCCATCCACCGATGGGAATTAAGAAAGGTTGAAACGGGGGAGGTTATATATTTCACATCGACCTAACTAATTCCATGTAGATATTCTCGGAAATACCATAACCCCAGCATGTGTGAAGTTGTTGGTGGGAGGAGAGGGGGAGATTGTTACTACCAGTTATATACAAAGTTTCTTGTTTGAAGGAAGGCCTTGAAGAGAGTAGCCTGACTTCTACTTCCCAAACCCAATTTTGGTAACTTCCATACGTTTACAAACAACGCGTCCTTCTGTCTATTTTGGTTGAGTCTGGGTTAATTTTTGGTGCATTGGTAAAGCACACTGGCATCTCACTTTTTTATTATTTTTTTTTCAAAAGTTTAGTCTTTTGGTTTAAGTAAACACGCTAGCTTTGTGTGGGTAATTCTAGGAACCCTTAAATAGTGTTTGCTCTGCCACCATTTAGATTTACTCGGGCTCAGTTTGAAATGGGTTTTCGTTCTGGAAACTTAAAGAGTTTGGTGACCAGAAGTAGAGGACTAACAATCATACTTAGAAACGGAAGTGTGAGTAATCTTTTTCAATAACATTATTTTATCTTTATAATATGTAGTATTTTTGATATAAAGCTTGCAAAGTATAATATTTAGCAAACAATTGGCTTCATTTGATAATAGGATTTATAGAAAAACATAAATATATTTCAAGGTCAGCCTCTTTTTTCCAAACACTCAATAAAATGTTTTCAATTTTAGTATGGATGAAAATTGAAAGGACATACATTCAGTGTGTGTGTGAAGGAGGGGCAATGGGATACGTACCTGGGGTAGCTCATGAAGCCCCAAAGTAGATGAAGATTTTTTTTAACGTGGAATGCCCCTTTAAGTAATTTTGAATTTTTTTAAACATGATAAGGCTTGTAGGTGCGATGAATTTTATAAAACCTGCCAAGTCATATAGGAAGAATATATATTTTATTATTGTTACAATTATTATATTTGAGGGGGTGTCTACCCTCAAACAATTCCCCTTTACTTGGGTATGTCGATTAAAAAATTGTTAAATGCTCACAAAACTTTCCTTTTTTTTTATGAAAATACATAGTTTTGACTTCCTTTCTTGGAGCCAGATAAACATTGAGTTTAAAATAAGAACCAAATTATTCCTGTCTACTTTGCGGGTTGTTTAGTATAACCAGATTGGCGCTGCCTGTAGTCAACAAAAGAGCAGCAGAATCCAGATCCCTGCCTCTTTTACATTGACTCATCGTTTGTCTGTTGTGATCAACGATAACAGGGATTGACGCGAATAGATTATTCGAGCAAACCTTGGCATAGATGCTCGTAGCTATTTATTTGTTGCATGTGCATTTATCAGCTTGATAAACTCATTTGTACTCAAATACAGGACCGCTTCGTAGAAAGTAAATTTACCATGTTCTAAAAATTTATTTTTTTAACACTACGTCTTAATACCTAACCAGATCATACGCGTATGTATTAATTACGCTAATGAATTGTAGATAAGGAAAGTTGCATTTATATTAAGTCTACCAGCATTTGCGTGGAGTGAGGGTGAAAAACCATTTAGGGAAAACTGGACACGTTACACTTAGTCATGATCCAAACTCGACCGGAACGCCACCGGCAAACCAGACATGATGAACTTGGCGTTTAGTCCGAGTGCTCACCATGTGGGTATGTTATTTATTTTTTATGACAGAAAAATATAAAATATATTACAAGAAAATATACTATATAGGGACCAATACTCTGCCTTCTGCTACAGATAATAATACTTCACATTAATTAATTAATTCACATACTATTGTTGTTGAGCATTCGATTTCCCGTTTCTTTCATCTTCACACCAGTTGTCAATATCCAGGCTGAGCTATAAATTTTCTTAAAATTCAATAAATTTAAATAAAAACTGTTGATATTTCTAAAAGTTGAATACTTTTTTTATGTACTTGCCGAATTTGCCTTATCTTTGTCATATTACTGCCACCTTTTATTAAATATTCGTGTAATTATGAAACAATATTTATATTAAATTATGAAACCCCCTCAAATAAAATGTGTTGTCACAAAAGCATCTACCCTAGTTGGTAAATAGCATATTTTAGTGAAAGGGGGCACTTTTTGAGTCCATTAAGATGGATTTTGGAGAATCCTGTATTGTTCTTACTACAATCTCTTGGATTAGACTGGGTCGTGCCAGTGAAGAAGAGATCGGAGCTCTAATCCCTGTCAAATGTACAGCGAGTACATTTTCTTGAATTGTTTCTCCACTCTGGCCCAACGAAAATTTGGTTTCATTTTATCTAAACTGCTCCGTTAGTGTGGATACACGGATAGCCCAAATGCACAAAACCAGCACAAAAACCAGTTCATAACCAAGGGGGGTAAGCTGCTGGTTGGACTTCCCCCTCCCAGAGCTCAGTTTGGTTTCTTTTCTAATCTCGGTCACTTTAAGATGAGATTTACGAGGTAAAATGTATAGGTAATTTGGAGCTTACTATGTTCTGGGAAAGGGGGCTAGGTGCAAATAGCCCTGGCGGGTTCAAAGTGTCATTTTGTGGCCTACAAGCTCACGCGCGTGACCCATCACACGGGCTGGTCCTGTCACGTGACATGGTAGAACATCATCTGAAAACCAGACACTCTTAGAACTATGCTCAGCAGCATCCTGATGGACCAACTCCCCCTCCCCCCCCTTTTACCCATTGCCCTTTTTTGCCCGTCTCATAGGAATCACTTTGTGTCCCTATTCAGTTTATAGTCCCCCCCACCCCCACCCCACGCCGTTGAAGAAGATAGTTTTAGTTAGATCCACCTCGACTAACGAGCCCATCGCCACCTGGAATAAGGTCATTCCGAGGTCGTTGCCGGCTTTATACCCCCGCTGTCGTAAAAACTTACGCCAATGGTTTTTATATTGTTCCTCTTCTTCCTACATCCTCTTCTCAACAAATCTTTTATTAAAAGCTGCTTTCCTTTTTGTTCGCCTAGTATACGATTCGCTTCATACATCTCAAGCTACAATCCGAATAATATCTCCGCGGGTGGATAGGTCTTCATAGATAAATGGAGTCTTATTATTTGTTTTTATTTTACAGCGCGTCTTACTACTAACTACGTACATGTATTAATTACAGTAGTGTGTTAGGGAAGGGGGAGGTTTAATGTAGAAAAAATGTACCAGAACTTGCGTGGAGGGAAAGTGTGGAACAATTAGGAATCACCACTCTTAGTAGAGCCAACCGGTATTTGAACCTCAATCTCCTCGTCCTTAGAGTATTGTTTCTCCAAATGCTACCGAATGGAAGTAATGCACACCCGAGGAGCTCAGGGCCCTAAGAATAGGGGAGAAAATTTTGCACAAAGCACATTATCTTTAAGCAATTCCAATTTAGGACTATGTATACAAGACTAAAATTAATTTAATAAAATAAATGTTGAAAACCAATATTATAATCACTTGTTTTTACCACTTTATAGGCCGGCGTTGACTATCAGTGGTCTGAGGACCACTCTTTGATAAACACTTCCTAGACCGAGGAGTCTTATTATAATATGGTTATCGGTAAACATGTTCAATCAATTATAACCTTGTTGAATGTTTATATGAGTTATACTAAGGTGTGTCTAGTAAACCTATTTAATTACCTCAACAATGACAACGATAATAAGTTTTCGGAAGCATTTTGTAGAGCTAAAACAATATATTGAGTTTATAAAAGATCCAATTTTTATCTTTTCCCTGCTCCCAAATCCTTCTATCTTTAAAACTCGAAAGTTTTTTAACAAAGAAAAATAAATTTGTATTCTTACACATCCACTAATTTGATGGGTAAGCTAAATAAATTTTTAATTCAACCATTTTTCTGTTTGTGCTGTTCAAGTTTTGTATTTGCACCCATATTTTTTTAGGCCAATGTTTATTCTTGAACATATTATCAACAAGTTAGAAGAAATATGTGAACCTATCCTTGCCCTCCTCCTCCCCCATTTTCCAACCCATCTCTTTAGGCGATCCTTGGAGCTGTCGATTCACACTTTTCTTTTAGAAGATCTAATTTCTCCCGAGTTTGGCTCATTGGATAAAAGAAGGCCGCTACGGTTGACCATTTCAAAGAGTGTTTCCTTATTTTAAACTCCGCTATGGGCGTTTTGGCACGTCCATATTATTATTTTTTATTATAAATCATGTAGCAATATATTTTCTTCTTGACAGTTTCGATTCTGTAACAACATCCATATCGTCCCAACATTTCAGGTGTATGTGACGTTGTCCATTCACAGCATTCCTTTCTGCAACGTATTTTAAAACGCTTGACACGTGTCATATTTCTATCTTATTTCTTCCCTCTTTATTTTAAAATAAAAATTTCTATGTATAAAGAGAGAAAAAGAGAGAGTAGTGAGTGGTCTGCTGTGTTGGAAACTTGTCTCTTAACAATACGGACCACTCTTCTCTACCAGCACAAATATTCCTCCATTCCTCCACCCTCTGCTTCCACGGTTTGACTCCTGATCTAATTAAAGCCGAGAGAGAATGCAATTGTCATTTTTTTACCCCCCTCTCTCTAACCTTTCCCCTATTTCTCCTCCCCATACAACCCATCCAGCTCTTTTTAAATAGAGAACAAAATAAAAATCACACTCTCAACACAGCAGGACTTCCCTCCCACGACATGCTCTTTCATACAGCAAGCACCAATCCTCTGCGTACCCCCTTAAAAAAATGCTACCCATGGTTGGTGGTTCACCCCTGTACTACTAGCGTTCAACCCCCGCCCCCTTTATCCTTTCAAACCATCCCCAACACCCCTTCGCCTTGTTCTAAAACGACGTTAATCGCATTGAATTCCAATGGGGTGGAAAATTTCATTCCTCGCGTCACCACCCGTTGGGTTCAGAGATCCAACCCCCAATCCACCAACCCTGTCATTCCGGTGTTGGAATTTGCATAATCACCCCTATCTCCTAACTCTGGCGATCCTCCCTCTCCCTGCCCCCTTTTCCTGAAAACTACGTTCTTTGGTGCTTTTAGTCGGCGTTAATCGGGGTGAAGTTGAAACCCAGGGCATTATTCTTGCACTTCCCCAGAGCTTCTACCACAGCGCAGTCTTTCGAGGAATCTACAAAACAACTCTCCGTTAGCAGACCAAAATCAACCCTTCCCCTACATCCCCCTCCAACCCAACACGCACACACACTCACACACTCACACACACACTCACACTCACTCATACCTTTGTTTTTATTTTCACTGCATAAAATTCTGAGATCTGCAAGAAATGTCACTTAAATGGAGTTCAGGAAATGCTTGCTAAACGTTTATCTCTCTTTCTACGATTCACCTTTCAACTATTTTGCAATTTAGTCTAATTTATTTCAATTCTTTCTCAAATATACTAGCACAATATTTATATTATATTTTTAAATGACGTAGAAAAAAATCAATAGCGTGTAAATCTTGTTTTTTGAAAGGGGGGTGGATATATTGACCTTTGTTCATTATATCCAAATTGACAGCGCAGGACAAACAGAGCTATCCCCACATAAGGCCGAGACTTGCTAATATAAAATCATTACAACATCTGCAGCCGAACTGTTGCATAAATATCTATCAACATTAACACTGTCCTGGGATTATTGGATTGCTCGTTAATTAGCTTACGTGTTGAAAGCAAGAGACAAAAAAGTTTTTGATGTCCGATTCCTGGAAAATAAAGGTGGGTGTACAACTTCATGAGATTGTCTTATTGATGTTTGTGATTTGAAGTGGGGTGGTGATTTCTCTCTTGTACCTATTGATTTATCGCGTCCCTCTTTACCCATTTAATTAAATGTATCTAAATTTGACAAAAAAAAACTTTCCATTACTCACTTCATAATAACTTTAATATTTACAATAGTCTAGCAACTGCAAATATATATTTTGTTTATTCAGCTGTGGAAAACTTTATGAAATTAGTCTAAAGGAAATGTATGAATATTCGTGCGTGGGAAAAAACGAATGGCAAGAATTTCAAATAGTGGCGTGGATGTAAATACGTGTTTTATAGTCAACATTTTGTGAAATGTGTTTGTGAATAGTTAATTTTTTTAATCGAAAAGTTTATCGTACCTTTTGCCACCCTACTCAATCCAATGCCTGGAAATGTTGTAAACTATATTTTTAAGATATTTTTATTTCTACATTTCTGTTAATATCAGCCATTTATCAAGTTAGAGGTCCTCTGAATGATGTCGCGCGTATATAAAAGAGAGCGCAAGGTAGCATGACACTGTCGTAATCGGAAATGACGTGTGACATGACGATGACGTCACGAAACGACAAGGGAAGAGAGAAAGCGCTATGGATAAAAAATATAGTAAAGAATACTTTTAAAAAAACTCTATTTTTTAGTCTACTTCAGTGTGGCACGTGAAAGTGAGTCTGTCGCCTGACAATTGAACATTCATCTCTGTTTAGTGCGAGCACTTCCCACCAGGTTGAGCTGTCATCGAGGGGCGTGGCTGAAGGTCCACGAACCTGTCAACTCTTTTTATCCAAGCATGTCAGGGGGAAAAAAAATAACGCGAACGATCCAAAGCTTACTTTTCCGACACCTTTTTTAAAATGTAGACTATTTATATATTTTCTGCATTAAAAAAAGTACAGTATATGTATTCAATAATAATATAACGCATGCGTGCCAAGTATTGTAGATATCATGTAATTAATTTATTTTACGTTAAATGGTCTTGAAAGGCAGCAATTGGTAAGTTGTTTTTTTTACCTGCCAAAATAAACGCGTTCTGTAAATATATATTAGTTGATAAATGTTAGATACATGTAAATTTGTCAGCGTTCAACTTTTGCATGGTAGATGAGAGAGAGGTGTAGTTAAATGTAATGGCACTGTTATTTAAAAAGTGTGTTTGATGCTACTATTTATTTGTAGTGTACAATTTTTTAGTGATTTATTATAAGACAAATCTAGGCCCAGGTTATAAAATAGCTTTTATTAAGAGGAACTATCATATATTTGCATATTATAAATATTTGACACAAACGGGAATAGAGCCTCGTAGGCCTTGATATCCGTGGGCAGCCACACCACCGATTTAGTTGTCGAACATTATTGAATTTGGAACTATAAAATAAATTTTATGGTATTTAAAGTTCGACCCCGAGTGTTCCAGGATCAATCCGCGTCAATGCTGAGACTTTTATAATTTGATAGATTGGGACTTAGCCTCTACAGTAATGAAATAATGCACCGGGGGCCTGTTGTATCTGTGTTGTAGTAATTATTTAGTTTGTAAATTCCATGCCGATATAATCTGTTGGTTCATAAAGTGCATGTTAAATACCACCAATCAAAGTTCTTGGAACTCAAGATTTGCCCATGTTTAAGTAAAAAAATAAGTGTTATTATTGATAGTCTGAGTGTTAAATTGCTTCAATTTTTTTAAATGTATTAATTATCTTCACGAAAGAAATGGGGGTCATAGTCATTTTGGACTTCGTGACAGAATACATTCTCGCGGTAACTATGGTTATCGGTAAAGTCATGTGTTTTTCTCTTTACAAATTAGTTTAGTTGATTAGAAGCACTATACTAATTGACTTGTGATTGCGCTGAGTGGCAGCTACATAGAGCTCAGATAACCTATATTTATAAACATTCACTGGTGGGCACGTGGACTATACGTCAGGCTTGTCATCTGATTTACTGGTTCGTGGGAGCTTTCAGAGTGGTTAGTTGTATGGAGATTAGTTTTTAAAGTAGTTTTCCACTCACTTAATAAAATATCCATATTAATATACTACATTACACCCCTCTAATACCTTGGGCTATCTACATATTATATTTGTATACAAACTTCAACTTCCAAACCATACTACCGTTTTATAAAACTTAAAATAAGAATAAAAGTTTTGACAAATATATATACATTTCAAACACTTTATTTTGAAGTTTATAATCTGGGAAATATTTAAACCTTTTCTATTATTTTATTAAATTTAAGTTGAATAAAGAAAAACCACGTCTAGTGAAGAAATAGGGCTTTTTATTTACCAACAAAATAATAATACTACTAATAAAATCAATGTAAATAACTCAGAAAAAAATCTTACTCAGAAATTTTAATTTTCAAAATAAAACATAATGAAAAAGAAATAGCTCCATTGTAACAAATTGAGTTGAGACTAAGGAGCTTGTTACAAGAAACAACTGTACCAGATTCATCCTCGTGCCATCACAACCTACAAAATAAAAACAAGAATTAATAACTTTTCAAATAATATATCTTGACAAGGAAGCATTCTGCAATCGATGTTCTCAAAATTAATATTTGAGCCATTTAATACGGTTGGGAAGGTGGAGACATCCAGTATACATACAAACATTTAATTAACTAGTCGGGTCACAGCTCTTCCACTAAAATCCCTTAAAGATAAAGTCAAGTTTTGGGACATGACCAAAAATACCTACTGCATAGGGAGTTTTGGGATACGAATCCAATTTGTGATCTTCCCCACGGGTTTTCCATCCAAGCTAATTTGGGTAAGTTTCCTTTAAGATATCCTTTGGGGTCTATTGATCTCTTAAAACGGTTTGGGCAGGGATATGAAAGGCTGGATAAATAAAGTGAGCTCACACTAGTGTGGAAAGAGGATGAAAAAACAGTGTGATAAACCACATGTGGGAACATCCACCAGCGCACGTGGTGAAAGATTCGAACCTCAACCATCCTGATGATCGTCTAGTGTGACCTTGACGACTTATACGACTGGCTGTTTTATTGTCTAATAGCCTAACAAAACAATGAATATGTTTGTAATTAGGTATAGGTAGGTCCTTCGAATCCTTTGAGTCCTTAGGTATATTCGAGATTTTAATTCTTAATTTTTTTAAAAGTTTGAATTTTAATATTTGGAGAGCTGTAATAATTTATTACCAACATAATTATAAGAGAGACCTGACAAACAAACAAACCAGAGGCCATTTATTTACTATTTACATTTTATTTAAAAACAAAAGAATAATTAAAATTAACCCAACTCCAAATGAAGGGACCAATAAACATTCAAATTTAGAAAAGTGAGCCCATAATGCTTATAATTTTTTTTATGTTTCTATTCAAGCCATGTTAATTTGTTATATATAGTTTATTCTTAAACTGGGTAAGGTCATAATTAATATATATTACTGTAGAATATATACACAGGACTATGATAGGAAGAACATTTCTGACAATTATATAAGCTACTAAAACAATGTCCATATACTCATACGTCAAGTCATATTATCTGCAGCTGTCACATTTGAGTGATAGTGTCAATAACTACGGAACATCACTAATAGATCAGTAAAATGTTGTCAATTTTATCAGCAAAATAAATATGTATTTTCTAAAATTGTATCTATCACACAACTTTTAAATAAACTATAGGATGGCCTTAATAGTTTTATTTTAGTTTTATTTCTTAAATTAAATAATTTTTGAGTATTTTTACTATTTTATTTGCGTTTAATCGGCTTCCAAGGTCACAGTGTACATGCATTTAGACATATCGCACCCACAAAATAGCCAACGTTTACGTTTAATCATTATATTTATCAACTAGATCTCAAATTTAGGTTTGTCTAAACTAACAAATGAAGAAAAACTTGGCCTGGCTTATTAAAACATAAAAGTAAATCTTTAAATTCTTTAAACCATCACATAAGTTTCCAAGTATGATAGTAGAGTATAGTAGTTACTCTCCCAATTCCTACCAATTAGCATAAGTCGTCGTTAATACCCTTGATGTCCCGTGATCCGCATCTTACTACCCGTCCGGGCTAGCCACATAGCTACACTTATGGGAGAGGTGAGAAAGAAGGTGAAATTAAAGCCGGCTACAGACGACATGATTTGGTCAGGCGGTCAGATAGAGTTGTTCAAATCAGACGCAATATCAGGTTGTGTGTGGATGTGACAAATGACATCATTTTCAATTTCATGTCGAGAGATGTCGGGGGGGGCAAGCCCGCCTGACCAACTGCTCTTAGCCGTGATCCCAACCATAAGAAGCATAAACCAACTGATGAAAACAAGTGCTAAGTAACACCTGCTTAGGTCAGGCTGACCGTTGGACCGACAAGTCACATCTTCTCTAACCTGCTTAGAAGAAACTTCTATAGCCCGCTTGGAGGAATCTTCTTTAGCCCGCTTAGAAGAAACTTCCATAGCCCGTCTTGGAGGAAACTTATTTAGCCCACTTAGAGGAAACTTCTTTAGCCCGCTTAGAAGAAACTTCTATAGCCCGCTTGGAGGAAACTTATTTAGCCCACTTAGAGGCACCTTCTTTAACCCACTTAGAGGAAACTTCTATAGCCCACTTTGAAGGAAACTTCTTTAGCCCACTTGGAGGAAACTTCTTTAGCCCACTTGAGGCACCTTCTTTAGCCCACTTGGAGGAAACCTATTTAGCCCATTTGGAGGAAACTTATTTAGCCCACTTAGAGGCACCTTCTTTAACCCACTTAGAGGAAACTTCTTTAGCCCACTTTGAAGGAAACTTCTTTAACCCACTTGTAGGAAACTTCTTTAGCCCATTTGGAGGAAACTTCTTTAGCCCACCTATAGGAAACGTATCCGGAATTGCATGGAGAAAGGATGGGGAAACCATTTCGCACCATTTCAACTCTCCAGGTCGAACATCAACCTCCCTTGTCAGCAGAAAGTACCCACGTGACCACTGGTGCGAGTACCTTGATGCTGCACGTACTAATAAAAGCCATAAGACATGCTCGCCACCCACCGAGGTGTCAACTCACCCTTTGTGACACCTCGCGAGTGCCAGCTAGTTGACGTCAAAGGGTCGAAAGAGCTCCNAATGACTCATAAAGTCAAATGCTGAGTGCATTATTGTATTTTGGACACGGTCCTAACGTCCGTGCCTCTCACTTGGAAAATGTGAATTTTAGTGTGGTAAATGTACACTAAATCACAAGTGCCTATAAATCTTGAAAAGGTAAAATAAATCATGACACCCTAAACGTCATGTGCACCAGTACTTTGTTATTGATGGTTATCGCCAGGAAGTCTGTTTCTTTCTTCTGCCTTACGCAGTGCAGTTGTAAATTATAGAGGTTTGACTATGCAGTCAATGTTCATTAAAAGTATTAGTTTGGGTGCGCAACCCGTGGAAATTGACTTTTTGTCATAGTGGGGTCCGCGCAAATAATATTTTGTTTTGCCCTGTAAATAGGTTCTTAAATTTTGTGGTAGTTCCAAATTAGGTTAATGTACTATTGAATGTATTGGTAGTACCGTAAAGGGAACATGCCCTGCCATAGTACTTTAACGACTTCTGGCCCTTAGCCATCATCCAGCAGGATTTACCAGACAAATATCCAACCATTTTAATTAATACTCAACCCTGCCAAGTGTAACGTTACATAATAATAATAATAATAATAATAATAATAATAATTTAGTATATAGTATGAACTCAAAAACGATAAAATTATATTGAATAAGGATTTTAAAAAATGGCCATTTTAAATATCTATGTATAAGTTTTGGTGCTCATATCTCTCAAATAATGGGTTTTGATGATAATTATATTCAAATAATTGGTTTTGATGATCAATTTACAAATAGTAAAACAATACAAATACATAAGTAAAGCAACGTATTCATTTTACTGTTTAATATTAAGGATATGATATTTAAGTAATATTTTGGGTTCCTCAACTATATTTTCACATTCTCAAAAATACAGTAGGTTCAGTTATGTTTCCATGTTTGATACATAATTTTGAAGAAATAATATTCCAAAGTACCGTAATATTTGAGTACCACTTCTATATTTTCTAATTCTCTCTCCCTATCAAGCTCTCTCACACCCTCACACACACACACTCACACTCTTCCTCCCCCTCTCTCTCTCTCACACACACACACAAAATATATTGATGCCTTAGACCATGTGACCACTGGTACGGGTGGAATGCGTCTCTTTATTCAACTAAGGGTCCTGGGCTGGGTTTGGATCTTGGCATTACTGTCTTAGTTGTTAAATACAATATTGAAAGAAGTTTGACTATAAATATGAATCGAGATCGAGACTTTTGGCTTTTGCCACTGAACTATCCAGGAACCGTCACGTTCTCAGGGAGATTCAACGCTTAATATACATATACACACACACACACACACATATATATATATATATATAAATTTTCTTACTAGTGGCACATATTATATGATCGTTTGAAAAAGTAACTAGACCTATTTTCAAGTAGAAAGTCAAGAAACACAGCCACAGGTGACTCGGGGGTGGCATCTGTGGCCGTTTGTGAATATATTAACCGTGCATGGCTTCGTTAACACAATTGGTTAGCCTAACTATTGGTGATGGTGTATGTCTACTCCAAAAGTGCTAATGCTGAAATATAAAGTTAAGGTAGGAATTGTGTTGATATTTATAAATAGTTCAATAGCAGGGGCTGGCAACCTTTTTGGTCCCTGATTGACCCTTACATTTATCAAAGGTCCCACGATAACCCTTAGTTTTTCATTCTATTTCTAACTCTTTTTATTCTTTAAACATCTTGTATCTATTCCTTAAATTCAATGTTTCCTAGAGTACTTATGTGCCTAACTTTTTAGAAATGACATAAAATATATAAAATGTACACTCCATTTACACTGAAGGATATGCGTCTTACCTTGTCGGATTACACTATGACCCTATCTTATAAGCTGCACCATAGTGGACTAATGCAAGGGAAGCTTGCCTTTTCGTGATGATGTAGCTGTGATCGACTGCAAGTTTCTGCGAGACTGACCTTATGCCGACCCTTATTATATAGTCTAAAAATGTTATATATTCTCATTGAATAAACTAAAGCACTGAGATTACTATACCCATAACAACATCAACGCAACTTAACACTAAAAACAAGAACACGTGTTAAATATATTATGCGCAAAGAATGAACGGCGATTGGGAAACATTATGCAGTCAATAGGCTCGATTGGGTTTTTGTTAATGGAACCGAATTAAAAGTTGAATAAAATCGGCGTATTTTTGAATACGTTATTTAAATCTACAGACATGCACACACATTTAAAATTTATTAAACACGTCTGATTTATAAAATTGTCTCTTTCTTTAGTAGATTCTTATTTATTTTATTTACTACATAACCTTCTATATCGTTATGTTCAGTTTCTTTTGAGCTTCGGTTGTCGGTGATTGATTTCTTCTTCTTCGGATATTGCCTCTGGTGTACAAAGGTATTTCTAACAAAAAATGAAATAAAAAGACAACGCATTCTCTCTAAATCAGACCTTACAAATTACCCTTGTTAGCTTATATTATGTTCATACAAGCAGCATTGGAATTTTCAACTCTTTTTTTGCCTCCCCCGCTCCCTTTCATCCCTCATACATCCATGTTGTTCCCCTTTTATGTCGTTTAGCAGGAATATTTTCGTCTTTCCTTTCTCCTTTTTTCTTACTAAACAAAGGAAGATCTGTTCTTCGTTCAATCTCACGCTTTCTTGAACACGACACTTAGACGTCTCTCTGCGTCCTTTCTTTCGTCGCCCTCTTGATGGGGTTTATATTTTTTTATTTTCCAGATCAATACATTTATGAAATTTTCAGCATAATGTTTACTAATAGGACGCTTTCATCCCCCAACCCTTTTTGTGCGATGCGTCTTACCACTCTTAGGACTGACTATCTTACACATTCATACGGATGTATTTGGAATAAAGTAGGTAGAATTTTAAGAAAATGCATCATTCATTACGTTGAAGGAAGATAGAAGAACATTTTAGTTAAAACTTTTCTCAATACACTCAAGTGGGATTCTAACCCCAATCTCCCGTTCACCCGCAGTTACGACTATTGCGAGAATGACGCCTTAGGGCCTGGTAATAGTTATACAGGTTTCATATTTTCCCCCCACAGCATCTTTGTTCAGAATATATACACGAATATAATAATTGTTCTTATGAGCTGGGCGTAGAGAAGGTAGAATCCAAAATAAATGTACCTTCAGTTGCGTGGATACATAATGAGAATAGTAGTTATAAAAATAACAGTTTATTACTGCTGGTCAGGATAAAATACCCTGATTGGATGAGATTTACGTTGGTCCTCCAGCGTGGTTAGGGAGGATTCAAATGAGAACTATAATAAAGTACACCTTGGTTATTTATATTTTATTGCCATTTAAAACAAAAGGACCCGCCTCGGTGGCGTAGTTGACTAACGCGCTTGTTGTGTTGAGCTCGACTGCTGAGGACAGGGAGATCGAGGTTCGAATCTCGGTCGGGTGAACTGGGGGTGGTTTTTACCATCATAGTTTTCCACGCAAATGCGGGCTCACTTCCTCTAATTCAACCTTCCCAATTCCTAATCCATTAGAGTAATTAGTACTTAAAGCGTATAACCCGAACGGGTAGTAAGACGTGGTGCTAAATATTATTATTATTATTATTATTATTATTAAAACAAAAGGTACGGCGTACCGCACACACTTTCTCCTGCTCTTATCTTAAAATAGACATTTACTAAAAACTCTTAAAATCAAGTTTTGTGAAACAAAAAAATATACTGTTGTAGAAACACTCCGCCAAATATTATAACAATCAATGTAATATTCTTTTAATTGATAAAATACACCTGGACATGAGAATCGAACCCAGGACTGAACCTGGGACCTTTAATATTCCAATGCCACTGAGCTATCCAGGAATAATCCCGTGCCTAGAGTCATTGTTCACTCATATCTTAAAGACATATTAATATTTCAATGACCTAAATAAAAATATATATTTAATTGTAGTTAAGAAACAATTAGTATAGAAAAAAAGCATTTATATGTAAAGTAGGCCTATCCACAAATTCTTTTCGTGGGTGTTTGAGAGCTACCATTTTGTTTGTAATTTTAAACAGTGCCTTGATACAAAATTTAATCAAAATCTTTTGACTAACTTTAGAGAAAATATTTTTTTTTCTCTTTTTCTCTTCAGTAAACAAGCCTTAATCTTAGGATTATATATCTAACTATAAAGACATTCTTGAGGGAAGCTTATTAAAACCCAAGAAACCAAATTTTATCCCGATAGATAACATGGTTTCGTCTCTAGCCCGAGGTACAAATAAGACAGACAAACAAACATAAGGTATCGCGAAAACCACTTTACGGTATCAGGGGGTAATGAAATGTTGACATTTATAAAAATCTTGAGTTCAATTTTTTTTATCACAATATTCCTCTCTTTGAGTAGACAAGAGAAAGTAAAAATCAATTATTTGCCTTTATTAAATGAATTTTGGAACAATTTTAGACTGCTCAGCAGTTGAACATGTTTAAGAAACGAGCATACGTCACACGTGAATGTTACGGTAATGGCACAAAGTCCTTACCTCAATAACACTTCCCCAAAACCGGAGTATCTGATGTGATTCTCTAGTTTGCCGTCGTGAACGTTTCAAGACGGCGCCAGTGTTGACTGTCGGAACATCTGCCGCGCAGTCGGCGCGCGTGTTTAGACGGTATAATTCGGTCAGGACAGAAACTAGTTGAGAAACAAACTTCAAGAAAACATTCACGTAATTATTCAAATTGTTTTTCGTGTTCATAACTACAGGCGTTCGTAATTGCAACATACAAAATGCGTTTGCTCTTATTTAATGGCGTAGTTTAAAACTATAGGCAACCACACGTATCTAAATGTGTTAATAGGCTCCTTTTGTCTTGAATAATAATGTTCTGTATCTTATAACTTCAATAGTAACTTACTGATTTTAATTAGTCATCGATACCTACATTGATGCTCATCTATTCAAGTCTATGAGCCAGCGTTTAGGGCTGAGGAGTTTGGTGTTAGAATTTTGGTGACATTGATGGGAAACATAGACTTTAGGGAAACAGGAAAAACGAGGCATAAAACCGTGGAAATTAGGTTTAGGAGGAGGCTAACAAGAACAAGCTGGACAAAAAGATTAGTAAGCAAAGTCTTAAAAGAAATAAACTAAAAAAGGAAATTACTTAAGACCGTAATAAAGAGGAAAACGAAGCTCATTGGGGCACATGTTGAGACATAGACAGAACATTTTTGAAGGGAAGATGTTGGGGAAAATTGGGGGGGGGGAAGAGGGGGCGGGCAAGGAGGTCCTACCTCAGGA
>CABFOW010000438.1:71998-95320 GCA_902141385.1 Timema californicum | reverse complement strand
CATCAAATTACAAAATATTGTTGCTTCATTATTATTTTATTACAAGAATATTTTATATGGGCTTTTTATTCTAATTATTTTCATCTCGTTAATAGTAAACAATTCCCTTGATAGCATTAAATGTGCTACACCAGAGGTTCCCAAACTTTCTAGACTCACGAACGCCTTTCACAAACATCTGGGAGTGTTGCGAACCCCCTGATAAATATATCCATAGTCACGCTCTTAATTTTATATCTAATTTTATAAAATGTATATATTAATTACAATAAAAAGGTTTTAATACCATCATATTAACCTACTATGGAACTGTGGGATACACCACTAAAAATAGGGCAAGGATATTGAAACTACGTAAGTACAAACCCAAATAACTATACATTTATTTAAAAACTTAAAACTAAAATTAAATAAGCAAAATATTAACATTTTCTTATCTTTAATGTCACAATATTATCAGATTTCACATGGTTTTTGTTAAAGTGGTACTGGAAATTGCTGCTTTGACATAACTGAAATCCATTCCTGTAGTAAAAAAAAATCCATGCCGATTTAAGTGTCAAAAACAGTAAACGAGTTTAACAGATACTCAAATCCTCTCGGGACTTACTTTGGATTCACACGCTTGCCTAAAAACTAGCGCAGAACAGAAACGTGCTCACGTGACGCGCTCTAAGCCAATCACAAGATTTTCACTTAATTGGCGCGAGCTGTTCTGCTGATGTTCAACTATTCTCTACTTTGTCCGCTCTGCTCGAGATGTTAGGCACATGAGAACCAATCAAATCTCAGAACCAACCATCTCAAATTAGTACGCATGCGCTCTACAGCCAGAAGTAAGCAGACAGCTTCGTTGGCCGTTGTGAGGAGATTTGAAATAACTCGTTAATGTAAAGCGTGTTTATTGACGTGTTGGATTGTGCCACGACACAGCGTTATAATTTGTAAACATCCATCGGGACAATGCTCTAAAATATATGTTTATCCACTAGAAAATAAAATATTTTGCTAATCAGCTGTTTTAAAGCGTTGCAATGCATCATGGGTCAGGTCAAAATTCAGCGTGTGAATTACTGCGCTGATTCTGCTTTCTATTTATCTACGAGTGTGTGAATCAAGCTTTAATGAGAAGAATGTGCTTGCTTTGGATGGCACAAATCTTTAAATTTAGGAACCACAAGCGGTAAATAAAGTTTCAAGTCACTTTCAGCACTGAGCCTGTTTCGGATGTGGAGAGTGAAATAAATTATTGGTGGGGGTGTAGAAAATGTAAGTGTAGTTTTCTGAAGAGATAATGAACAGAAACCTCATCAAGTTTATAATATAATCTTGTAAATGTGCTTCAAAAAAATTAATAAACTGTTATTTAAAAATCCGCCATTACGGAAATATTTTGGTGGACCCCTTGGCAAGGGGTTCGTGATCCACAGTTTGGGAACCAATGGGTTACATGAATGATAATGAAGGTGGCATTAGATCGCTTGTTTAACATACTCCCAACTTGTCTGAGTAGCCTACCCACTTATAGAGACAGATTTTCCTTTCCATAGCATAACCAGAAAATAGATTGACCAGCACACCAACAAGGTTGTAGAAGCGTGGAAATGTATTTACCAGCTGTCGAGAATAGGGGGCGTTCAACCTTAATGTGCCAGTCAGTCTATTTTGAAATTAACACTTTACATCCTTGATGCTTGGGCTTCTAAAGATTGTTTCCAAAGGATTTCACGAGTATCTCCCCAACCTCAACTACCTACTTCTTCCGCTCCCCCTCCATCATCACACTACCTCCCCTCAAACGCATAGTCATGCACTTATTTTCTTGGACGTCCTAATGGACGTGAAGCGAATTAAAACAAATGCTGTAACATTACAGTCAAAACGTGTTGGTTTTCAATAAGGGGGGTGGAAACTAGTTTTTTTTGTCTCGGCTTTTCCTATTCCTGTTAGGTTAAGTTTCATGTTTAATATACATAATTTATTAATAATAACTAAGCCCTAGTCGCAACTACTAACTGATTTACTTAACTTCTAGATAAATGATTATATTTTAATTAAATGTTTTATTTGTGTTTGGTTAAGACATATGCTCATGTTTTGATTACAACTCTCTTATAATTTATATTTTAATGTTGTTCTTAAAATAGTCCTAATAACACTTTTTTCCTATATACATTATTATGAACTGATTGTCTTTAACCAACTACGTAAAATAAACACTGTTCTTTCAAAAATATATCGTCGCCTATTTCTTCACTTATCAGAGATGAGAATAATAGGTCTAAAGCTTTTATTTGAACAGATGTGCTCCTGTGATTTGAGGGTTTTTGGATTTGTATCAAAATATAATCGATCATAAATATCTGTTAATGTTGGTGTACTGGTATTCTAGGAAGTTAACTTAAACCTTTACTAACAAAACAAAATATTGTCTTAAGTTAAAGCAATTGTAACATGGGATGCTGCAAGCATACTGTCCAAGTTCAAGCAGTTGTAACATGCAAGTGATATTGCGAACAACAAACTGCCCAAGCAGTTGTAACATACATGTGATATTGTGAACAACAAACTGTCCAAGCAGTTGTAACATACATGTGATATTGCGAACAACAAACTGTCCAAGCAGTTGTAACATACATGTGATATTGCGAACAACAAACTGTTCAAGCAGTTGTAACATACATGTGATATTGCGAACAACAAACTGTTCAAGTTAAAGCAGTAGAAATGTCTTGACTCCTGAAGTGAATATAACCTTATTAGTCCAGCCGGAGAAAGTGACGAAGTGTGAAACTTACAAGAGTGTAATGAACGTAGCCCAACAGTGCCCTAGTAAACTCGTACGGCAGGCAAGTCCGCCCGTGGCACATGCTTCGCGAACCTACCGTTCTTCTGCTATCCTTGAATGTCCTGGGGTTAGGGAAGAGGAGGCAGCCCCATAACACGCATGCGCTTCAAGAAGAGAATAGACTGCGCTGATGGTGAGTGACCCGATATTTTTACCGCTTCCAGAAATCGATGTGGGCAATATTCGTGTTTATAATGTTTAATAACAAGTAGTAGTTTTTGCTTGGATGGTACAAGCTATAGAGTGTCAATTTTTTGATTCCTTAGTTTGACAAACTCATTACGTCACTTCAATATAGAGTCTTACACTGGATTATTAAAAGAAATACGTGAACTACTCTATTTTATGGTAATAACAGCATGACTTCTAGTCAGGTTTTAGGAATGTTGTAATTTTAACAGTTAAATAGCCCGCGTCAAGGGGTGTGTGGACAAAATATCAATAATATTTGGTTTGGTTTACCAGTGAAGGGGATTACGGAATTTCAATCCCATCTTATCTTAATATACTAAGGCCTGAGGGTGTTTTTTTTCCCCCTAAAACTGTTTCCTAAGCTATCTTCCCTTAAATGTCGTACATTTCTTCTAAATTCTACCTCCCCCTACAAACAATTAGTGTAGTAAGATGAAAGTGCAATAAAGACTTAGAAAAAGGGGGACGGAGGGTGAATCAGATAATGTTCTACAAATATTATGTTTTTTTTCCTTAAAATAAAATAAAGGGGATATAATTAGTAACAAAGCTAAATTTACTAAATAATCATTATTCTTTGAGAACAAAAATTTATTGTCAAGGCGTGGACTAATGATGTCAGGACTAAGCGCGTTAGAAGTCTTTTTCGGTCAAACTTTTAAATTAATACATAATTTTAAACTCAGAATATCGGTTATTCCTGTTATTAATTTCAGTAAGATTTCTTCCTGACCAAATAGACAAATCCTGCTTTAAAATAATAATATCCTGTTTAGAACATTACGGTACTGTACGAACGTACTTGAATTATATATATATTTCTTTAATCCAATGGTTTCCAACCTTTTTCGGAGTACGACCCCAATGATTGCTTCTGAGATCATCGTGACCCCATGAGTTTGGATCCTAGATTTTTAATTTGTATAAAAATTAATACAAAACAATGATCAAATGTGTCACTCACTTTTAATAAATAATTTAAAAAAAGTGTATAGATAGCGTAAATAATATTAAAAGAAACTAAACGCCATCTGAACAGTAAAGGTAGTATTCCCTCGGTGCGTCTTGCATCTCACGTCTGCGAGATAAGACAAACACAGCAAGCACAAGGGTCTCTCCTAGTCAGCTTTTTCGACACTGGGGAATCCGAAAGACAAAAAATAGTCAATATACATTCTTGCTTTTATTTTCTTATCAGTTTGTTTCTCCCCTGCTACAACTAGCAGAACTTGTTTTAAGGAATTTATCTATGTTCCTATTAATTTAGTTGTAATTCAGCAGAACTTATGTGGACGAAGGAGGGAAAAATAATATGTAAACAAACATAAACGAGAACCACAGTAGGACAATGTCGCAAGCTTGCCAGATAAACACATATTACACACGATCGCTTTGCGGATATTCTGCATCTGAACAATGCGATAGCTTGCAATGCTACTCGCCCAAATATGAGGCTGCAGTGGTTAACCATGTCGGTAAACATGCAATCAGAGTGAGATAACTACAATATTACGTTTCTATTTGGATTTTGAACTCTACTATAATCATCAAAATCTCGTAAAAGATTGAATACAGTACAAGGTCATTACAAAACTTGTGACCCATTCGGATTAACGCCGCGACCCCAATGCTGGCATTAATCTGTTGACCGCACCTGTGAGTGCGTGGACTAAAGGGCCCGTCTAGTCTTGTCTGGTCTGGCTTCAGGTATAATGAGGGGGTGGGTGTTTGAATCGCATCCGGGTTGTGTCTAGATTGTTTCCTCATTCCTCCTCTCTTTCCACGTAAATGCGTAACGTTTTACTTTAACTTCTACCTTCCTCATCCTAGCTCCCCATTAGCGTAAATACGCGTCTAGCCTGGACGGGTGGTAAGACGTGGATAGTGCGCATAGGATGGGGCAATATGGGTTGGGGGAGATGAAATCTGTTAAAAGTCAAAACTGGTGGTAGCATGTATATTTCATTCTCTAGCTGTCTTTGAGCTTATTTATGTTGGCTAGATACTTTTTATTTTATTTTATTTTAAATCAACTTAAATACGTATTTTTATACTTTTCAAAACGGTTGGTTTATTTCTTTCATTTATAGATATGCATATATATATACACTCTCTCTATGTATATATATAATGATAAAACCAGTAAGTCCACTCTTGTGGGCAACCCATGCCGCCAATTCTTTGAAGGAATCTCTCCAACCTGTCTAAGTTTTATTAGTCAACTTTTGTCTTGATGGGTTTTCTCTGTAAACTCTAGGTTCTCATTCATTGGGGGAGTTCATGTCTAGTGTCAACTGTGCTTTTATTGTGCATGTGCGGTCGAAAATCATTGGTAAGGTAAGGAGAGGGTTTATGGATGACTTATGCTTCTTTCAAAGCTGACTATATATATATGTTTTTTTCACATTTAGTTCCTAAGCAAACTCTTATATACCTACTTCCACTTTAAGTTAATATATAATCAAGTCCCGGCTATCCTAGGCTAATGGGACTAAGACTAAAAAACTCGCCTGGTACGAAACACTACAAAACACACAACACTAAAATATTTGAACGCAGGCAACTAAACAATTAAGTCGAGCATTGGATGATAATATTTATGGCACCACAGTAGGTCTACGTGTAGAGGATGAGTCATCAGACGATTATCTCTGCTACTCACATTAGACTGCTGAACCAATTTAATAAGGATAATTTCTTATACATTTCTCACTAAATATAAATTGCGCAATCACATAGAATAATATGGAGCCTCGGATGATTGTTTATCTGATCATTTGGACACTAGCTCATTTTATTTTCCATTAATTTAATAATTCACAACGCTTATTTCAGGAGCGAGAAACAGTTCGCGGTATCAGAGTTTAGCTATAAAATAATGCACACACCTTGATATATAGGCCTACTACAGTAGCCCCATGGCTTCTTTGGTGCTGACTGACAGCTAACAGCTGACTTCTGACAGTTAACATTTAGCTATATACCTAAATTTTGACCGTCACAAGTGACAGCTGTTAAACACATATTTCTGCGGATCATATGGTTAGGAGTAGGGATACATAATTTGGTCTGTTAACTTTCTAAAACTTTTAGCTGTCAGCTGTGAGCTGTCAGTCAGCACTAAAGAAGCCATGGGGTTACTGTAGGTGCATACCCTGCATTAGTGGCATAACTAACCGGCAGTTCAGTATGTTGAAATACTAATGATGAGGATCGATTTATTTATAAAAAAAGAGTCTTAAACATTTATCTTTAATCAGAATATACTAATTTAGAATTTATGTCAATTTATAATACTATACTCATATATTTACGCGTCAAGTTAACTGCTGCAACTGTCACTTGTGTTAAATTTTATCAAAACTTTTAAAATAATAGTAATAATATATACATAGTAAAAAGTTGTAAATGTTGACAGTAAAACCAATTATTGTATTTTATTCATTGTCTTGCCTAGTCCCTCATGGGCTTAAGATAGATAAATCCACAAGCGGTATAAGGAGTTGGACTCCTTTTACTCTTGTTGAAAGAAAGTCTGGGCTCAGAGGATTGGGATTGTGTTTTACATCACACTTTAGCTTAATTTTCTCACTTGCTCTAGATGCTAATGATGGTGTATCTACTCCATTCTTCACTACCTCATACCAGTTGTTAATAATTCTTGTGTTGTGCATAGTAATAATTAATAATAATAATAATTTGGACACTAGCTCATTTTATTTTCCATTAATTTAATAATTCACAACGCTTATTTCAGGAGCGAGAAACAGTTCGCGGTATCAGAGTTTAGCTATAAAATAATGCACACACCTTGATATATAGGCCTACTACAGTAGCCCCATGGCTTCTTTGGTGCTGACTGACAGCTAACAGCTGACTTCTGACAGTTAACATTTAGCTATATACCTAAATTTTGACCGTCACAAGTGACAGCTGTTAAACACATATTTCTGCGGATCATATGGTTAGGAGTAGGGATACATAATTTGGTCTGTTAACTTTCTAAAACTTTTAGCTGTCAGCTGTGAGCTGTCAGTCAGCACTAAAGAAGCCATGGGGTTACTGTAGGTGCATACCCTGCATTAGTGGCATAACTAACCGGCAGTTCAGTATGTTGAAATACTAATGATGAGGATCGATTTATTTATAAAAAAAGAGTCTTAAACATTTATCTTTAATCAGAATATACTAATTTAGAATTTATGTCAATTTATAATACTATACTCATATATTTACGCGTCAAGTTAACTGCTGCAACTGTCACTTGTGTTAAATTTTATCAAAACTTTTAAAATAATAGTAATAATATATACATAGTAAAAAGTTGTAAATGTTGACAGTAAAACCAATTATTGTATTTTATTCATTGTCTTGCCTAGTCCCTCATGGGCTTAAGATAGATAAATCCACAAGCGGTATAAGGAGTTGGACTCCTTTTACTCTTGTTGAAAGAAAGTCTGGGCTCAGAGGATTGGGATTGTGTTTTACATCACACTTTAGCTTAATTTTCTCACTTGCTCTAGATGCTAATGATGGTGTATCTACTCCATTCTTCACTACCTCATACCAGTTGTTAATAATTCTTGTGTTGTGCATAGTAATAATTAATAATAATAATAATGCAATTATCTAAACCCATGCTGGAGACCCCGAACTTACCACCGTGCCAAGTCAGGGTGGAGGTTCACTTCTACGTCTATGAAAGCCCTAAACCGAGACATCCATCAGCAGCAAAGTCCCCAATTATTATCAATACCATCAAAGGCGCGGAGGTCTTGTTGAACATCTGCTTGATGGCTGATAAGGTGGATTGTAATGTTAAGTTAACCTTGCCGGTGACATGGAACTTTTCATTTGCAGCGCGCTATGAGGGAGCCTTTGAGCCGGCCTACGAGCGAGGGGAAGGGATGCTGAAGGGAAGTAGTAAGTACAATTAAACCTTCAAAAGACATAGTAAAAGTATTTCCCTTCTTCACAAGTACTTGCTTTGACACTATTTAGTACCCGCGTCGGTGTGCTTGTGGTCAAATGTTTAGTTCATTTAATCGGGTTTGAAGTTGACACGGAAAGTTTTCAAAATCTTTTTTTCATAAATAAATTCCCACTCTCCGTCCACGTGAATGCAAGTGCGTTTACTCAAAATTCTACCCTCTTCCTTCCTACCACACTAGAATAATTAATCTGTGCACGTTTAGCCCTAGTGGGTAGTGATAAACAGAGTAATAAATACTCATAAATTAATATGTTCAACATCAAGGTCATTGAGTATATATTTTAGAGTATAGTTTGGAGGTTGTATATTAGAGGATATGCACCCGCATCATCGCAGAAGGGGAATGAGGAAACTAATGTGAGAATATGTGGAAAATTACTCCCAAGGGCACGCGATCGAGGTTAGAGCTCCCCGTCACTGGCAAATCAGATTAGATGAGACTGACACCTTATCCCGTGTGGCCACTGGTTCGGGTTGAATACAAATTTATAATATATTTTGATTGGATAAAAAATCATACAATAATATCCTCACACTAAAGTGTTTTGATAGGAATGCCAGTTCTGAAGCTTCAAAACCAGAACATTTGGTTGGGATCTTGTTGAAAATTACTGTACTCGTATTTATATAAGGAAGGCTAGATATATGTTTCTAAGTTAATAATTTATTGTGTACCCAAAACTGTGACATTTCACTATTAAATAATTTAAACTATATCACGTTCTTCAAATAACATTAAAAAAAAGAATCGCCAACAATATTATTTTAACCAATCATTTTTGTTTTTTTACAAAACTAAAGGGGATTAAAAACAATATTAATAAAATGAATGATGATGTTTCATAAACATTCTCAATATTTTCAATGTCTAAGTTTGATAGCTTTATTAGCTGTAAACCCTAATTATCTGGAGAAACTAATATATTAATTGATTTCCCACCACCAGTCGATGCTATACTTGCAGCTTGGTTGTCGTAGTTTTACACAAAGTTATACCAATGCTTGGAAATAAACATTTAAATCACGATAAAATGTGACTTCTGATAGAAGTACTCACTACTTTACATTTAAATTTATCGATACAATCTTTAGCCTCTACAGAAATAAAAATGATTACTGAGAAGTAATTATAAACTTTTTTATCTGAACTTCAAGAAAACGCGTTTTATTTCACTAACATGTTATTATGGTCCACATATGTTTTCACCATAATAAAAAGTAAATCTTACAAAAAGGAAGATGAATGTAAAGTTTGAAATGGAGATAAAAAGTTGGGAAATGGTTTCTAAACATTGCAAAAAAAAATCATTTTTTTTAATCACGTCACGGTGCAGTTAGGATCGTGAAAAACGTTAAACGAAACACCAAAATGTAGAACTCTAAAACCATTTTCAAGTCAATCCCCCTCTTACAGTCCACACCATAAAATTGGCAGATGCCGTGAACTCTGACCCTAACATGAAATATTTAAGGTGGTGCGGAAGAAATTTAAGTTTTGAAGTTAATACCATCAT
Source organism: Timema californicum (assembly GCA_902141385.1). Taxonomy (NCBI): domain Eukaryota; kingdom Metazoa; phylum Arthropoda; class Insecta; order Phasmatodea; family Timematidae; genus Timema; species Timema californicum. The sequence goes on along the minus strand of CABFOW010000438.1, from coordinate 85,773 downwards.
TTGTAGACACACCAAATGTGTATGTGAGCCGTGCTGAAGACAGATTCGGTGTTTACAAAAGAACGTCATTTGCTAATTATTTTGTTCTTCCCCAAGAGTACAAGCTCTGGTGAACGATCGGTCCCAAGCAGGTGTCAGCAATGTGTCAATCCCTCTATAATTTGCAGTCAATCGCATAAGATAATTAGATCGTTGTAAAACGTTACTATTATTTTTTTAGTCTTTTAGCTCGCAAATATACAAATTAAGTTACTTTAAAACGATATTTTAGTATGGGATAAATTACCTTGGTAGGTCGTAATCGAATAATGTTATGACATGTAAATAGTTTTATATTAAAAGTTTACTTTGTTTATTGTGTACTTTTTCTAGAAATTTAGGGACAGTAGTATTTGAGGAAATATTAAATTTAACGAATAAATGTGTGTAAAAAAATCATGGATGATTGCGGGACCATTGATAAGGTTATAAGTCGACAGAAGCCCAATAAAGTTGCTAGCAATTGGTCCAAGGCATTAAAAAATTCATTACGTGTAAGAGAAGGCTACTGCCTTAACTTCACCATATAAATAACGGCCTTTTTACTATTGTTTTTACTATTGCACTTTGTCGTTGGTGGCGGGAAACTCAAATTCCGGCAGAGTACATTGTGAGAGATGCTTTATTCACATGTGAGTGTAATTTTTGTTTCCACAGCCTCCTTCCACGTTATTGTGGGTTCATTTTATCTAACCTACCCCCACTATATAGGTTTACATTCTTCAGGATAAATCTCTAATAACACTCAGCTTATGTTAGACGAACAAATACGACGTAAACAAATTAATTGCGTGAAAAAACTAGTTTTTTAATTATGTATGTACACTCAGTTTACCCTGAAAGCTAGCGATATTACCTTGACATAATTACACTATGGGCCTATCTTATAAGTTATAAGCTACACCATAGTGGAACCATCCAAGGTAAGCTTGATACCTTGCAGAGTAGACGAGAAGTACAGAAATACAGATATTGATATGTTATATGTATATTTTAGAACGGGTTTTTAAATAATTACTATACCTGCAAATAAAACTAAATAAAAGGATTATAAATGTAGGTAATCTAGGTATAAGTGTAGGTAATTTAATCCGATGACATTCTTCATATAATCGTTATTCGGTTGACCCACACGAAGGTTCCATCTCAAACCAAATTGCGCTTCTAAAATAACTTTTCATACTGTTTTTTCTGAGGGAAACTTTGTATGGTCCTTTAAAATTCACCCTCATTCTGTTCTTTAAGGACTCTCATATATCAGTTTATTAACCCGTAGAAATAGATCTAGAAACTGTGTAATCCATCATTGGAAGTTATTATAGAATGCACCTTGGACGTGACAAAAACGATACAAACCACACACAACGTGATGGTTGATGGACAGGGGGAGTGTGGGGTGATATATTACGCCCTCAAATTCTTTCAACTTTAATGAAAGAGATGTTAACTGCCCCTTTATTATCCAGCGATAGAAGATCCTTGATGTCTTGGACGGGTTAGTTTATCTTGGCGACCTCGTGTGAAATGGGATTTCGGATGCTACGGTATATTTTATATTATTTATATTTGTTTCCGGAGCTTGATGTCTAGTGCCATAGTAATGAACACGTCCTCTTAAGGACTTCACACACCAACGTGGTGGTGGTCAGATACTGCGTGTCGAGTTTGACCGCTGCAAGCGTCCAATTGTGTCCGGTTTTTACATTCCACATTGAGAAGTGTTACTGAAAACTCATTGAATACTTTAGTGACTAAAAGTTCTAGTCAGGGTCACCAATTGGAGGAATTGCCAAAAATCCCAGCAGAAAAAAATATCGAGGCCCAAAAAATGTATGAAGCTGCAATTTTAGTGACGGGTAACCCTTGACCAAAAAGGGTTTAAGAAAACTTTGTGACCGGAAATTCTCATTGAGACCCCAAAATTGGGGTTTGCCAAAAATATTTTTAAACCCAGAAGACCTAAGAAGCTGAAATATCGAGTGCATGTAGCCCTTGTTCCAAAAGTATGTGGGAATACATGGGAACTCAAAATATCATGGGGGGACCCAAAATGGTTGGGTGGGGGTTTCTAATAAAACAAAATAGAAAAAAATAAGCCCAGAAAAACTGGGAAGCCTAAATTTTTCAGGCAGGTATTCCCTAACTCAAATATCATTATATATATATGTATATATGATATTTGATTGGTAATATATATATGTATATATATGTGTGTGTGTGTTTGTATCTTTCCACACTTTATGGAAGCCACTAGACGATCTAGAAAGGTGGAACTTAATAAACTTAGATTATTGTATAGACCACGGGACATAACTTAGCATAGCAGGATTTTCGATTCTTATATTTTGTCTGATTGAATTTTTTAAAGCTTTTCATGAATTAAAATAACGTAGGGGGGGGGGGGTTACGCTTTACCTATACTAAAAAGATAGTTTGCATCTTAATCATTCAAGTTAAGTTCTACTGTTGCTTCTAGGCTTATAATTATACTAGTAGATTTCTACGCATTTCTATGAAGATATCAAGGCTCTCACAACCAAGTAAATGGTTAGAATCATAGACTTCCTAAAAAAAAATCATATCATTATGTATTTATAGGCTCTGAGCTGTGACCTGATCGCTTCGGTGTGTTCGACCGTGATCGCCTCCGCCACCGCGTAACCTTAAAACAACTTTTCAGGAATATATGTGTATTTTACATTAATGTGGTTGGGATGAAGAAAGTATAATACACAGAAGAAGTTTATCCACATTTGTGTTAAGGTAAAGTGAGAAAATTTTAGGTGAGCTGAATTAGACAATGTTGAAGATTTGATCATGGTCTTTGCGTAACTGATTTAAAATGGCCTCGAACCAGAACAACCAAAAATAAATGATACGGTGCACCGCACGGACTTTCTTGTTCCTTTACCTAAAATTGGATATAATAACTTAAAACTAGTTAATTGTGTGAAACGAAATAATATACATTGTTGCAGAAACAATCTCTTATCTACTGTATTCAATAAAATGAGGTAAACCCGGGCTAGAGCAGTGGTCCAGTGTGAGTATCATACAGATGAATGGAAACTGGCTCTACTTTCCAAGTAGGGGCCGGGTGGACGGGCGTAGGGTTACACTCCATTCCAGGCACGTTTCCTTCGTCATCCGCGTGGCCATCGCAAATCTCGCATGTGCTGACATCGGAAGATAAATGAGACAGTGTTCTCTTTTTGATGACGCCTGACAAACCTTGATGCCTTTTCAAGAGGGCTGCAGATATAGTTTTAAAAAACTAATCAATACTAAAAAACTTGTTTATAGCTACCATCAGAAAAAAAAAATTGCACGCTAATCTATGCATTTTTTTTAATCACCGCGTATCTCTGTTCGTTTGGGCTATAAGAACTAATTACGTTAATGTAGTAGGGACGAGGAAGGTTGAATTTCGAGGAATTTTACCTGCGGTTACTTAGAGTGAGAGTGAAAAACCGTTTAGTGAAAACCGCCTTCAGAACATTCAACCAACCAGGAATCAAAGCCTGATCTTCCCGTCACTACCAATCCAGTTTATTTCAATAATGACGACTCAGCCCATCCATTATTTGATCACACATGTGGGGGGTTATGCAGTTCTAACGAGAATATCCATTAGATCGTTTGCTCTTAGGCCAATTGGAAAATTGTTTTACCAACAACTAGGATAACCTCATAACAATGTCCACATAAATAAATATGGCTTCAACAAATCTAAAATCTTTGCCAATTTATTCTTCCAACACTTTATTTATGGCGTTGTTTGCAATTTCCTTTATTTTCAGGGGAAAAAATAGAGAAATAAACACAGCCACTATTTTGTTCCTAACACTGTACCCTAAAATTATTTTTACTTCTGCGTCTAATTTGGTACTTTTGGCCTGTTAGTGGTTTTATAATAGTTTTACTCACTTAGGAGGACGGAGAGAGGAGTCAGAGGAGGAAGAGTATCACCGCGTATCTCTGTTCGTTTGGGCTATAAGAACTAATTACGTTAATGTAGTAGGGACGAGGAAGGTTGAATTTCGAGGAATTTTACCTGCGGTTACTTAGAGTGAGAGTGAAAAACCGTTTAGTGAAAACCGCCTTCAGAACATTCAACCAACCAGGAATCAAAGCCTGATCTTCCCGTCACTACCAATCCAGTTTATTTCAATAATGACGACTCAGCCCATCCATTATTTGATCACACATGTGGGGGGTTATGCAGTTCTAACGAGAATATCCATTAGATCGTTTGCTCTTAGGCCAATTGGAAAATTGTTTTACCAACAACTAGGATAACCTCATAACAATGTCCACATAAATAAATATGGCTTCAACAAATCTAAAATCTTTGCCAATTTATTCTTCCAACACTTTATTTATGGCGTTGTTTGCAATTTCCTTTATTTTCAGGGGAAAAAATAGAGAAATAAACACAGCCACTATTTTGTTCCTAACACTGTACCCTAAAATTATTTTTACTTCTGCGTCTAATTTGGTACTTTTGGCCTGTTAGTGGTTTTATAATAGTTTTACTCACTTAGGAGGACGGAGAGAGGAGTCAGAGGAGGAAGAGAAATTGGGAGCAAAACGGTGGGAAAACATCTAAGTATTGAAAGTTATCGCAGATAAAAGCAAATTGGTCATGGATGTGCTTTGGAATTATTAAATTATATTAGGAGTTGAATATTTTCCTCTCTCTTTCTCCCTTTTTTTTTACAGTTTTAATCAAACACAAACATACCTATGCAAATACCAATCATTAGTAGGCCTACGCAAGACAATAAAGCAATACCGTTTATTCTTGAGACACAAATACATTGATTATTCAGTGTCCATCCACCATCTTGAGATCAGGAGACTCTCCTACTCTCTCATTCCGCTGCAAAATCCTCAATCATCGAGGTTATATTTTGTATAGAAAATATAACTTTTACTTTCCTCCGTGAGGGGTAGTATCACCCATGTCTCATGAGTGGCTATGTGACCTGTGAATCAGACCTGCCCGTAATCAACACCATTCTAATTAGAGCCTTGGTGCCCTTAACTACGGCAAGGCCGTACCACCATTTCAAAACTATAGGTTTAAAGCATGTTGGAAAGTAACATGGCTTGATAGCAAATCTTGACATCAGTGACCAAGGAGGATGAGGCGGCCATTCGCCTGGCGATAGGACTAGAAGCTACGATCCGTGAGCCTAAATCAATATTTTCCCTCCTTCCCAAAATAAATGGCACAATCGCTATAATTAAGCTTAGGCCTAATCCGCAAAGTGAAGAGTTGGGTACTGGATGAGGGAAATCCCTGTCCACACTTGCGGCTCTAGTACGCCCTCTTGCCCCTCCTCCCTCCTCTTCCCCCTACCCCTGCTCCCTCTTGTCTCATACCTGTGTAAGACTATGTGCCGCTAATGTACCAACGCGACGTTGAAAACATTTCAACTCTTGGAAAGCTTGAGGAATTTACATGCTATGTGGTTTGGGCCTCCTTATAAAAATACTTGACAAGAAAATATACTTTGTGGACACTTTAAACAAGTTTAAGACAAATTACCATTTCTTAGAAAATACATTGTATTTTAAACTTCTGATTCAAATAAAGCTTCATTTTGAATCTTTTTATTTATCTATTTGTTTAAATATTAACATACTATAATCAATATTCTTGGTTAAAACCTAATAAACTTGAATTTAAGAATATTGTATAAATACAATGTATATATTATACAATGTAGTACAGTCTTAAGAGATTTAAATAGATTTTAAGTTTAATATTTTATTTATTTGAGGTATTTAAGTTCACTTTCTGAACCGACTGTATATATCACCCACACGATAGTTTCGATGAGTGAGAGCGAAAGGTATTTTCACATACCTTCCAGTTTTTTTTTACATGTCACAATCGACATGGGACCAACAGCTTTACTTTCCTTCCGAAGGAATTTGTGCTGTGGATTTTTATCAATTAATAAAAATCCGTTTAATCTGACAAGGTTTGAACTCATGAATATCCGGTTCTGAGGTAATCACTTTACCCCAAGATCACCAAGGCCGATTTAAATATAATAGTAGTTGTATTTACATTTTAATATACTCTTTAAACTTTGTTGTTTTATGGCTTATTTAAACGATTGTAACAAAGTCAAAGTGCGTGATATTAAAAATAAAGCTACATTTATTTATAGTAAGCTACGCATTTTTTAAAAATTAGTAGCTTATGTGAGGACCTTAATAAAAGTTTGCACTAATAATAAACATATATATATATATATATATATATATTAAATCACTGGATAAAAACTTCAAAGAAGTAAGAAACCTTCACTTAATACTATACACATTTTAAACCCACCCACAGACTGAACCAAATTGACGTAGTTAAGAGACTTGTCCTACCTCTATGGTCACGGTTTGACCCTCCTTTAAAAATATACACTTAAAAAAATCTTATTAATGTTCCCTGTCCGGCACAAAGAACAACGCCAAGAAATTCCTTATGGGACATGGCGAAAAGACCCACGATATTTTAAAAAGTTTTTGTTTTATCTGTTTCACTTCCTTGCCCCCTTATTAAAAAGGTAACTTTGAAACCAGACCTGTCGGTCTTGATGGACAAAGGGTTCTTGTATGCGATAACCCTTTACCTGCTTGGGGTGTCGTGCTTGGAGCGAGAAACTGATCAGAATACTGAGAGAGAGTGAGAGAGAGAGAGACGTCTCATGGACGAGTTTGATACATCGCACACAAGACATGAGTTTATGTGGACCTATAGACTCTCTTTCTTTTCACGTGTTTGTTTTCCACACCCAACATTTACTAATTAATCTTTGGCAACTTTTCATCATTCGTCCTGCTCACATTTCCTCTCTTTTCTTCGACGGTCAAGGTGGTTTGGACATACATTTGGGAGCTGAACTGCTTCTTTGGTATTTTACTCGGTGCCTGCCAAGATCTTGTTGGGCCTTCACCGCAGAGTCGAGAAATACTCATCGACATTGGTAGGAAATGTGAGAAAATGAGGAAAAAATAAATAACTTAATAAATCGGTAAGATAGCTAAAGAATGTCATGCTTTTTGTTGGGGATGGAGACGGGGTGTGCAGGATTTAACATGAAGTTTCACCCAAACATAAAAGAAATGTTGCTTAATTTAGTTAGATTCAAAACCAACGTTTGATTTGGGACTGCTACAGATAGATCAAAAGTAGACCATAAATTAATTAATTGGCAAATTTAACCTTCAACTGTACTTGATCAAACCTAATTTTACTTTAGCCTATCTAGTAGGCCATTTGAACCACAGTCGGTTCATAGCTTTGCTCTTGAGCCTTTTCAACGTTTTCCTGTCGATAGTGGTTCTCTCATCTACAGCCACTGCTAAAGGTCATTCCTTACTCCATCCCCCCATCTGAGCGTTGGACCCCCTCAGTAATCTTCTTCCTTCTGGTTTTCCTAGGTTCACCTGTTTTGTAATAATTGTCTTCTCCCTTCCTAATACAGTAGCCCCATGACTTCTTTGGTGCTGACTGACAGCTCACAGCTGTCAGCTAAAAGCTTTTAAAAGTTACCAGACCAAATTATGTATCCCTACGTCGAACAATATGATCTGCGAAAACAAGTGTTTCGCAGCTGTCACTTCTGACAGTCAAAATGTAGGTATTATACCTAAATGTTGACTATCAGAAGTCAGCTGTGAGCTGTAAGTCAGCACCAAAGAAGTCATGGGGCTACTGCACATGTCCCAACCCCTCTTTTCTTTTGCTATATTTTTTATGCACCATGTCTTACTACCCGTTTGGGTTATAGGCTACGCCTTTATTATAATTACTCTAATGTGTTATTAATTAGGAAGTACCAATTCTTTGCATTTCGCTAAACACATCATAAGTTACTTGGTAGCACAACGATTATGTCGGGGTGATTGCTTATCTACTCTGCGGATCTCAAATTTGGACGAAACGGAGCGGGCTCCTAGTCAACATATTGATTGCATACCATACTTTTGATATGGTTAAAACCAGCCTCACTGGCTAATTGGTCAAAAGCGCCACTCTCATATTAGACTGGCCGGCTGATGACGAGGAGATCGGCGTCGGAATCCCGGTTGGATCTACAGAGGGTGTATTTTTCTAAGTGGCTTCCCACTCTTCTTTCACGCAAATGCACGTAGATTACCTCTAAAATACTTCCTTCTTCATCCCAACCCCATTAGAATAATTATTATACATGCGTGTAGCCTGAATTGGTAGTAAGACGTGTATATATATATATATATATATTTGTATTTAATTGGTGTTAAATATTCTAAGGGCGTATTCCCATTGACCAAACATTAAGAAAAGTCCATATAAACATGAGTCTAGAAACACTTAGTTTTAGAGCTATTAAAGGCTGTCCTCAAATATGGATAGGTTTTGGAGGGATCCATTGAATGGCAGTTTAATCACCAGGTTTGAACCCAATGATTTTTTTTAACTGTGAACATTTAAAGTCCATGATTGTTTTCTCAACTTCTATGACAGATATTGAGGCTTCAAGAGAGCCAATCGTAAAAGGATGTGAGAACATACGTAACACCTCAATTGTATTCAACAAAGTACGAAAAAGCATGAAACGCTGGCTCAAAGGACTCAGGACACCATTTTGAACTTTTTTTTTAAAAATTCATAATTAAACATCGTCTTGTTTGATTTAATTACTTACTCTTACTCTGTTGGATTGCTTATTAATTGAACAGTAAAATATCTCCTAGCTCAGAAACTATGTGTTTTTAGTAGACTCATGTTCATGATAAACTTTTATTGGTGTTTCATGGAAGGGAATACACCCCTAGAGTATTTAACACCATTTAAAATATGTGTTAACAGCTTGAGCACTATTTACTATACACTTCGCTATAAGCTATGCGTTATGCATGAATAGAAACCCAACCTTACAAGCAGCCTAGCTTATCTGTGAGACTTAATTATTGTTGCCCACGGCTAGACAATTGGGTAACAAAAGCTATTTGCAAGTTATCCTCTCTATCATTAAAAATCAGTAAGTTAACGATAACTAGATTATTACGTCTAATGTATTAATGATTTAAAGTCATGTAAAATCAATGGTCTATTTTATTAAAGTTTTGAGTATGTTAGCACTCATTTAACATTTTCAGATTTTTAATTTGGTGAACTGTGTTACGTAACTTCTTACATCAAGAATGAATCTCATTATTTTATAGGGAAACTCTTGTGACACTAAAAGAGGGACTCACATTTAATAGGCCTACTTTTTACTCTTATTCTGAAATTTTTTTACAAGTATGTTTATTAAGTGTGAAAACATGAACAATAATATTATTTATTCAACATGAGCTAGATCTGTGTTATGTAACAATAGGAATTACCCACCCTCAGCCAATGTAACACCAAGTAGGCATTATAGATCCCCCCCTATCCACCTCTCAACAGAGCTAAGTAACGTGGTTTATGGGTGGCATCTAACTCAAGTTTTATTGATTGTAATTATTTGTTCTTTGCATATTTTTATTATAAAAACTGATAAAATTTTAGAAACGTTTTAGTAATGTTTTCTAGTACCAAGTATGCAACACAACATCCTGTTTGCAAATAGATTTAGGAAAAATGTATGCTGGCATGCCTGAAAGAATGTGTCGCTTCGACAGGACTTTGTCTATTCAAACAAGCTGTGAGCGGAGTACCTTCACTAAGAATAATTTATCGTACCCCGCGTTATGTTATATAGAAGCAGAAGAAACAGAAAATGTGGTCTTGGTTAATGGAAGCTATTTATTAAATGTATTTACATAGCAACGAAATGTTAATATTTCTTCTAGCCGTGTGGTGGAGTAGGCTTATTATATAAATGTCACCAGCGCGTAAGGTCACAAGTTCAATCCTTGACATGTATAACGATGAAGAAATGGGTAATATTTTAACAACTAGCATAAATGCGGTAGGCTCTTACGTCAAATTACATAACATTAACGTAACGCACACTAATTATCAAGTAATTGTTTCACATTCATGATCATTCACAGTTGAGCACATGAAAAAATATCTAAGGTTGGTTTCTTAAACTATTTTAAATATATATTTGTGGTGAGTGAAAGGAATACGCTACGGTAGAAAAAATATCAGGAAATATAGATTGCGAGCCAAGCCGGTCGGTTAAAAACCCCAGTGTAGAGCATGCAGGGTGGAAGCTTAAGGGATGTGGGGAAGGGTTGGTGTTTCTCAATTTTTATAGCAAAACTTTTTGTTCCAAAAATTCATAAAATATCGCCTAGTAGAAACATAAAGTTTCCTCCACATTGTGACATCAAGAGTAATTGTTGAATATCTGTCACGAGCACATTAGCATTTGATGATAGAAAAAATTGAATGAAGAGAAAAGGTTGTCATTAAATTCCAGGATACCCTTGATATATATTCAACAACATTTGAGGCTAGTGAAGAAAATTATACTTTATTTAATTTTTATTCTTATCCAACCAATGTAGTCTTCAGCCAAAGTTTGTATTATTATACAAAAAAAAAGATTTAATAAAAACCAATTATTTGCTAAATAAATATATTTTAGATAAATATATTTATTTGAAATTCACCCTTATTGGCATGGAGAGGAAAATAGCAGTACCTAGTCACATGCAGACCTTCCCTTCGCCCTCTTTTTATTTTCCCTCAAAGCACGTGACCAAAATTGTATTCTCTACCTCATCATCGCCAACAGCCCAGTTTATTGTGAGCAGACACCTAAGGCTTGCCTTTAATACATCCCCAGTGTACCGGTTGAGAATTCAACACCGGCCCTCTTGGATAAAAAGTCAAGCCAGCTTGTGTACAACCAATATTTCCCGGAATGAGAGAATTTGACCGACCTAGCATGTAACTGAAATTTCTATGAGAGCAAAATATTTTATCAACAGTACTAGCCACATCTAATTTAAACACCCTTCTTGTCGCATTGAGACCGTTACGTCTATAGACCTATAATACTCTTAGATCACGTGTACATAAACGCAAACCCTGCGCCAGACACGACCTTTTTCTGCGACCTCATTTGAGCCATAGCATTTGCGCAGATTGAAGTTAAAACTTGGATAGAAAACTCAGGAATAGCTATACCAAAATATATAGATTTTCAATTTAATGAATTAGATGATTAGTCAGATTGGTAGAAATTTTAGGGTTCGTTATAAAGAGCACAGTTCTGATTTCAAACACAATATGACCAAATAAAAATTTGCAGACCATTTACACAACTTTAACCATCATCCAAACCAATAGATCAATGTATGAAACCCCCTTCACATATCTCATAAAGGTACTAAATTAAACACAGCCGAAAATATTTTCATTCAAGCAGATTTATTCCAAAATAATTCAATCATTAATGAACAATTACAACTATCAAATCAAATTCTTGCTAAAACATTAATGCATCTACCTAAACACATTAAAATCCCGTAACCTCAATTATCCTGCTTTACCTTCCAGCGTAGATAATGACCCGTTTGAGTGGGAGTCGAGAAGATTAGTTCCTTATCCTTCACTTATTTAATCCTTTCAAATAATCTATCCATCTTTGCTTTCATATATCATTTTATATTCAATGTTTCAATAGTAGTTTCCCTACCAATATTTAACACCGTGCTCATGACAACTTTACCTTGCTCAGCTCGTTTTTCATTAGGCTTTTGTTTTCGCCACAACCTTTTCTTTCCATCCACATCTTGGTTAGTTTCTATCTTCCGGTCGTAATGACACTTTGTGTCACCCACAGTGACTTTAGTAAGTTTGTTTGTTTAGTGTATTTTACAAATTCATTAATTAACGGTAATTTATCAAGATTCTCGTACAATATAGTCCTCAAGCTTTCTTCGTGGTTCTTTAATTTCATTTTACAATGTCCATGATTATGGTATTTTTATACCAAAACATGTCGGAAGAATATAAATCAGCATCCAATGAGACTGATATAGGGCTTAGATAGGGCTTAGATTTTATACAAAACCTTAAAATTAAAATTATTATATTCTTCAAAACGTTGTACCAAGAACATTTTCATTACTTTATTAAACTTCATTGGGAGATGATAACCCACTAATTCAATTTTATAACCTAATTTACAACACTTTTGATCTTTAAACCTTGTTTTTGTCCTTTATTTGTTGTATCCAAGATTTGTGATTAAATTTTAATAAATTATATGTGTATGTTTTGACTTGTCGTCAACCCATGTTTTAATTCAGTTGATGATGTTATATCACTTTACTAAACCAAACTATATGTGGCATTTTGTCGCTCATTAAAAGCAAACGATAATTAATCCTTTGAATATTAAAGTCACTAAATTCATCTACCAGTTTTAAAATGACTAATTAATTAAATTGAAAATATATATATTTTGTTATAGCAATTCTTGAGTCTTCTATTTAAGTCTTACTTTAACTATTACCACTCCTTACTTTAAACTACTTTAGAATGTTTTCTAAACTGTTATTTGCGCAGTCTGTTATTACATTACAGCGCATGTGAAGTCATTCACTCACCTTCCACCATACTCGACAAAGTCTTTCTCTTTGTTCCTGACGTCATCTGAGGACAGTAGTTGCAAGTTGCAATGCAGTTGGTCCTTTAGATACTTCACACTCGGCCATTATCTTACAAGATTCACACATCCGTCAACGACGGTGGTTGACTAACTAAAACTTCAAAACTCCAGATGGGTCCCAACTTGCTCTTGATTTCACCCTCACTGGATTTCATCCTCGCTATAATAATGGGGGGAAATAATTTTATATATATATATATATATAAAGATTTATAGTTGTATCGTAACCCTTCCCTGGGTCATAATTGGTGGTCCCGGGTCCTAGACAACGGTAGCTCAGCCCCTAGCCATTATCCGGTGGCTAGTAGTTGTCGATGATGGTCTTGGGGCGGGGATGAAGTGTCCCGTCAATAACAGCCCTCATGGGGTACAAACAACGCAAACAAACAAAACATTGCTGTATTTGGGGGCTCAGGGCTAAGGCATGGTGGCTATAAGCGAGGAAAATAAGGAAAACCTGAAAGTCTGGAAAATTATTGTCAGAGAATTAAATTTAAAATGAGAAAAAATCAGAGAGTTTAAATACTTGTCCGGAAAAACTATTAATTTTGCACCTAATTAATAAAACAAGTAAGTGATTGTTCATAGCAGGTTAGCATAATGCATTGCTTGCAAATGGCATTCTGCTTACTTTAGGTGGTTGTAAAGCATTTGTTTTTTATGCCACATTTACACAGTGCCACAAACAATATCTTAAACTTATTAATCCTCTTTAAAAATAGCTGATAACATTATTTATTTTTAATAGCTGCTAGCATTTTTTTTAATATGTGACATCTGCAGTAAATGTAAAAATTGTTCCTTTCTAAGGAAAACTGGAAAACAATTAATTAAATCATTACAAAATTGCAAGTATTTTCTGGAAAAACGAGGGAAACTTATGAAATAAGTTTTTTAGCCACCCTGTAAGGGTTTTGACGGCGTTAATTTCATTTGGGCGAGAAAGGATGATGAACGGGAGTTTTGAACACATAACTTGGAACAGAGAATGTGATCTAACTGTTCCACCCCAAACCTCATTTCTAATTTTAAATACCTTTGGCTCACCCATGAAGATAAATAATGTCCAAAACACTTCCACCAATTCCTCCAATACCAATAGAATAGGGGGGGGGGGGG
>CABFOW010000438.1:32869-59955 GCA_902141385.1 Timema californicum | reverse complement strand
TGCCTTGGAAGGGGTTTCGTTGATCCCAGGAGTAATTCAACCTTCCTCCCCTCGTCCACCCCTTTATACGTGTGACAGGAATAGCAAAATTTCCGTGTTCATGTGGAAGGTCTTGTATCTCTGTAGACTATTATACAATCAATGTATCTTGCTTGACCACTGGTCACTTTTTATTTAGACGTCAGTTTCTTCCTACTCCCCTAATTTTGTTCCGCCCTTTCTTACATCATCCACCTTCCATGTATATATATATATATACTTTTTTTTTACCCAGATGCCCATGGGACTTTTTGGAAGTTGATTTTATTTCGGTTTCTCTTTTTGGTAGCGTTCGCTAGAGCTGTCAAAATGATTGGCTCAGTTAAGGTTTCGTTTAAAATTTGAAATAGTATTTTCTCTCCCCTTCCCTCCATATCTCTCTCTCTTTCTATATATGCATATAATTTTCGAAATTGTTTCAACATATTTTTTTCCGTATATATATTTATGAATTTGGAGGAAGTGCACCTGCACTATAGAAAATAACTTATTAAAAACTACCTCCAGTACATCCGACCCATATTTGAACCCTGATCTCCCCGTCAATGGCAGTCATGTATAACTAATACGAGAGTGATTCCCTAAAATACACGGCCACTGAAGAGGGTGGTCTTACCTTGACGGATTACACCATGAGTCTATCTTGTAAGCTCTACCATAGTGGAATGAATCATGTTAAACTTGTCGCTACCTTACAGGGTAAACCAGGGGCTCCCAAACTTTTTGAGACCACAGAGCTCTTCACATGTCAGATTTTGCATGCGACGCCTGCGTGTCCAATATTTTTTTAAAGGGATCATTAATTTGATTTAGTGGTAGTTTTCAAAGAAAATGTTTATTTACTTACTAGCTTGTATTTTTTTAAACGTAGACATACAAAATTACAGAACTGAATAAGAAGGAATAGAGTGGACACATTTTAGTTGTACATGATCGCATGTACAGTTTGTTCATTAAGGTGGAACATCTCATCCTGTATTTTATTATTTCAGTTTCATCTTTTCACTAATATTCAAAAATTAGACACATTCATGCATGAAACCTCTTCTGGAAGAACAAACACATTGGACGTGAAATGTGACCCTCTATAAAACAAGCAACAAATGCATAAATGGTTTTCAATTTGCATGTTGAATTTCACAATACATTATAAGTTTTAATTTTCCTTGTGGTCGCGACGCACAGTTTGGGAACTCTTTGGGTAAACGAAGGGTAAAGCTATGGTTCCAAAAGGTGATTCAGACAACAAGAAATGGTTGCTCTTTTTTGATTAGGACTTTTTGTTATATGAGCCCTTCACATTGTAAATGTTTGTAGAATGCCCACATGCCTTTTTAGTTCATACATTTAAACACAGGTTACTCAATAATCTAACCTATTGGCCAAGGCCTAAGAATATAGGTTGAAGTTTGATTAAATGCACCAGTAATTGCGTACGTAAATTAAAGGAAAAAGACGGTGGAAATAATTGATGGAAAATCCACCCCTAATAAACACAACTGAAGTTTAAATATGATCCTCCTAGGACAAAGGCACTGGCAATATATTATATTGCACGCTTGACGCTATATTTATACTACATGAAAACACCTGCAAGTACACATTTGTTCTGGTAAAACTTTCATAAAAAGATTTCAAAACTACTTCCAACTAAATAATATTCCTCTATTTTTTTAAATGAAGTAGATTTCTGATATTACTGTTACATACAAAAAATTGGATTGGTAGATTAAAAACCCCTTTCATATTTATTTTCTATCAGTATTAGAATAACGGGAATATAATTTTTATTTTTTGAAAACACCCATTTTAATTCTGAAAATGTCCCCCCTTTTGACAAGTAGTTCACTTTAATACCACAGTGAGAATCTTTTACCGCCACTTGAACAAGCGACACACTTTACAGCATATTCTGAATTCTGAAAGCGCGAGGCTGGCAACTGTGACAGTTGTGTGGCCATCATTCTATCATACTCAACCCCCTTTCCCTCACCTCACCACTCTTTGGGCCCCTAGCAATTCTCGGCGGCCCCTCTGGAACCAATTGAAGTGCATCAAGGTTGTCAATTCGCCTTGTCCCCTCATCATTCATCGCAACGACGAACACCGCTTAGGTCGAGTATCGCTTGCTACGTCATTGTTTCGCCACACACGTGTGGTCAGTAGCGCCAAGGAGCTTGGTTTAACACATGCGCCTTCCGTTACATAGACAGGGGTGGACAACCGCGTCAGATATCACAACTCGGATACAAGAATGCTAACAAGAAATAACCATATTTGCATATTGCATTTTTGCAATTCAAATCCTTTTAATTTTAAAATATAACTAAAAATATCAAGTGGCAATAATGTATGTATATAAAAAAAAACCTTTAGAGATATTCAACAAACTTTAAGTAACAGATTTTCCTCCCAAAGCCACTGAATGCCTATATATCCTGCTCCCCCCACTTCCAACCCTAAACCCATGCCCATGCAGTTCCCTTTGTAAGCCTACTCCAGCTGCTGGTAAGTTCCAAAGTCCAAGTTCATCCTGTCCCTTAAGCTTTTAAGATAGAGTGGTCGATAGCCGGAACTATTGCGTGTGTACGCTCATGCATATAATAATAATAATGATGATAATAACATTAATAACCATAGTATTAATAATAGTAATAAACTTAATAACCTCTCGGTTTAGTTTTCTTTCCCCCACCGTATCGTGCTTATCGCAAGGGCTATTTGCATTAAACTATGCAGACAATATAAGGATGAAGATGGTCGAGTTCAATAGAAATGTAGTCTGACCTCCATTTGTGTTGATGGATGTGGACATATGAGGAGGGGAGGTGAAGTGGGAGGAGGAGCCTCAGTACACCCGGTTTGGATCTGAACCCCAACCTTCCCGTCACTGGCAAACCAGATTATATGAGCCTGATAGTCCGTGGGCTCACCAATGCGGGTGTTTTCCTTGTTAACTTTGACATCAAATAGCAAACGTTGGTTGTAAGTAAACAAAAATAAGTATATCTAGTGCGCAACAAGTTGCCTGTATTCCACCCAAACGGGGGCTCAAGTCGATAGCTCTAACTGCTGCTCACACTTAACATTATTTGAAAGAAACCACACGTGCGCGCGCGTACCAGAGACTCATATTTTGGTAGCTTCCCTTTCCCTAAAATGTTTTAAAAGTGCAAGTCACGTCGTTTTTCCCTTGACATTACAGGGGTGTTTGCAACTTCCAACCCCTCGGGGCTGAAGGGACGACCAATCTACTTTGCGGCCGCTCAACAAATAGATTACGTGTGTGTTGCTGCGAAATGCGTAAGAGAGAGTGAGAGAGTAACTACAGGGGAGAGCTTTACACTTTTGCTTTAGCTCTCGGTTGTAAAAGAAAGGTACATGTCATACAAAAACTACTCTTGATATTATGCAGGTCAAATTGAGAAAAATACATACTTTTACTCGGTTGTTTATCTTAACTTACCCGATGACATTGAACAAACCAGTATTAAAGATAGTTGAGAAGGGCATCTTAATATGGAATGTACCCTCATTGGCATTAATAGAGTATGGAATTACACTGCTCTCAACCGAATCTACTTTTCAATCGAAGGCGACCAGGTGCATTGCAAATATAAAGCCTCAGACCTCATACCCACTGCTTTGGATGGAAAGCATATTTGAGAAAAAAGTTATATTCATTCATAAGAGCATCTACAGTCGTATGTTTTTATTTGATCGGGGTAATATTATACTTAAAAGAACATCAGCCCGCCCTTGGCCATTGGCACAATTTTGTAGTCAAGTTATGGGAAAGGTTGTCTTACAATTTACAGCCCATAAACTCTCCTGATGCAATCCCATACCTAAATCTGTGTTGATTCATTCATTGAGCACACACTAACTCAAAAATAAGCGTTATATTAAGATCAACGGCAGCAGTTCTGGTGTTTTATAAAACGAATCATAGAGTAAATTTTTTAGTGTCTGGAACAAAAAGTTTCCCTGGTTTTGTCCTTCCATGCAAGGCGTTGAATAGTGGATTCCGGTTAATTGGGGCACTGGTTAATCGGAGAAGATTTTTAGTTGGGACCATGTTTGAAGTATAAAAACAAAACAAGTATTTATTATTATTTTTTGCACTTGTTTGGACCAACTTGACAATTAATTGGGGTAGTGAAGGTCACGATTGAACAACAAACTTGATGTAAATGTCACGCATGCTCGTAACATATAAATTGCGGGCCTTCATGCTCTAGGATGGTTGTGTTTCCTTTTCTCGGTGACTTGGCACTTTTATATTCTGATATGCTTGCGGTATACATTTGCTTACGATCACACTAAACAATGTACATATTTACGTATTGTGGGTTAGCATAGATTAAAACTTTTTTTTAGTCAAGTTACTGTACTTTAGTACTTATATAAGACCTAACAAGATGCCCCGTTAAGATTTGTTTATTTCCGAGGCAAGGAAGGCAGTCCTTAATCAACATTAGATACATGCGCCAATTTTGTTCAATCGAAGTCCATAAAGAGATTTCGTTAAGATACACTTGATCTTGTTTTTAATAGAAATAATCCTTAAGAAATGTGTAGCCTTTGTTTAATGGCCCTACATACATTATTTTGGCTTCAACTTCATTTTACCTATGTACATTTTGTTTGCTTCTAGATTTAGTTGTTTTTAAATAATTATGTATACCACTACAACTTAAATAGAGGGTGCTTTTATAAATTTTCACTTTTCTTTAATATTAAATATAGCGCTTTTGCCTTTACTAGAATGTGTTCTTCAGTTCATTATATACAATTTCGTTTAATTGGGTCAGCTGCTTAGTTGAATCAAAGTGATTTAATTTCGAAGTGTCCCCTGTTAACGGAATCCACTATATTTCATCCAGATAACTAAATGAAGTCCCCAGTGAGCCTAAAGTTTCACTTCAAGTTACTTTGGGATTGCTTGTGGTCTTAACTTGTAACCAATTCAAGTTCATTAATTATTTTTTAGAAGATAGTTTTGGTCTTCTCCATCGAATGAAAAATTGTTTTTTTTTTTAAACATTAGGCCTACATTGTGTTTGGCTTTTTTTTCGAGCACGTGAAACGCTTGGACTAAGCATAAAAAAATAATATCCTAGTAATTATCCTCTGCTCCGGATATAATTACTACTATCCTACTTACTTCAGATTCACTTGAAGTGTCCCCCAAGAAAAAGCACGCACTCGTTTAGTTTTGTTTCTAAATGTTTACAAATTACACTTAACTTGTCCCCAACATGGTGGAATGCAAAACTTGTAGGATGAGAATACAAACCCTAAACATCCACTGAGTTATTTTACTGTTCGCGCCATATTACATACTGTAAGGCCTATTTCCCTCTACGTTTCTTGGGGTGAGGGAGCTGTTAGGACGAAAGTTACTCTGGTAACCTCGACAAGCTCTTGGAATGTCCATTAACTGTTTCACCCGAGACATTCCAACGATCTTCTGGAGACCACGCCCGTTTAAATTGCTCCTCATCTTGAACTCGTTGCCTCGTCTTGGAGCGTCCATTTCAGTGCCCTTTGCAGCCGTAATAAGAAGATACGTGACTAGGGCGTCTTACTGGACGGGGATGGTCCTTGAGAGGGTGTTTAGGCACGTTTCTCTCTGGCATTAGGCCCCACTGATAGTTTGTTGTAGGAAATGATTATCCCTGTGGAGAATGTGTCAAACTTTGACCTAAATCATTGATATTTCTTCAAGTAACAATGATTCGGTTTCTCAGATCCGGCCTTCTCATCACGTCACCTTAAACAGGGTTAATACGCTCATGGAAAATATAAATATAAGAGGGGAGGGGGATTTGTTTACTCACCACATCTTACTACCTGTTCAGGTTATACGCATATATGATAACTACTCTAATGGGGTAGGAATGAGGAAAGAAGCATTTTAGAGATATTCAACTGTCATTTACATGGCAAGGGGAGAGGGAAACATTTTAGGAAAAATCTTCCCTAGTAGACCCGACCGGGATATTAACCCTGATATTCCCATCATCAACAGGCTAGTCTAGCATGAGAGTAACACCTTAGACCATTTGACCACGTGATTGTATTTCTCAGATAATTATCTGTTTACGATGATTTTCCAAAATACGAAGCAAAAGACCTCATAGTTTTTCTCGAATATATACGCTTTCATGAAGAGTACTGAGTTGAGTCGACTTATCTTAAATAATTCTTATTTCCAGATTTTAATTTAAAACCAAGAAAATAAGTACTTTTTTGATGATTGTTTTGCACATAAAATACTTGATTTTTTTTAGGAAGGGGGCGCATAAAACCTGTGAAATTCAGGAAATTACATAACTTACATATGGTCTGGAACTGAACTTAGAATGAAACTGTCCCCAAACTCGCACTGGTGTGCACGTGGACTGGAGCGTGGGTCTCGTCTAATCTCGTTTACCAGTGACGCGATAGGTCTAGGCTCTAATCACCGGGGTATCGAGATGAGTTTTTCTTAAGTTGTTTAATCACTTTTTCCTCCACGCAAAAACTGGCACACTTCGTCTGAAACTCCCCTCCCGCCTTAGTATAGATACTTAGTATGAATAAGTAGTAAAACGAGGTCTGTTAAAAAACTTTTCACCATGATCTTAACACGACACAAGTGTTGGTTGGATATTAATCACTTTATGATTTAGTAAAGTCTCTCACAACCCGTTATAAATAAACAGATACATACTAATTTACAATAATGTGCCATGGGTGAGGAAGATTGAATTTAGATGAATGGTTCTTACATTTGTGTGGATGTAGGATGGAAAACCATTCACTGCACCCGGCTAGAATTCGAAGCCTGATCTCGTCATCGGCAGGCTAGTATATTTCTATAATGATGCCTTAGTTTTTGGTAGCTTAATTTGTACAAAAACTTATTACATCTTCCAAAACTATGCATTCAAGTTTGAAGAGGTCTTTCTTATTTCAAGTTTAGTTTNGGGTTTAAGCACACCCTTTGACAACTTGTTCAGATATCGCCCCCCCCCCCCCCGTCTTGTACACTAATCTAATCTACAAAACAATACTATTTACACAAACGTAAAATATACAACCCATCACTTTGAGAATAGATTTTTTGTTTATTTTCTTGATGAACAATTTCCACCGTTTTACTTTATCATGTAATATAAACTATTACAGTCGTGAATATGTTTGACGATGATGTAACTTTACTATTTTTGTTGCAATATTTGGTGACCTGGTGGTCTAGGGGTAAGGTGTCAGACTTCTATGCTGGCGGCCGGGGTTCAATCCCCGGTCCCGGCAAAGATTAATCTGATTACCAAACCCTTTCTTCACCTCTGACAAGATATATTGTGAATGTGAGGAATGCCAGGCCTCCATCGTGGTTTGGATTCCACGTTAAACTGTAGGTCCTCCATTTCATCTCACAATCACCCTACCATTACACATTAGTGTAAGTACGTATAACCCGAACGAGTAGTAAGACGCGGTGCTAATAATAATAATAACACCTCAAGAAGCAGTTTTGATATTGACCCTAGCGCTTGATTTGTTGCTCAAAGATTTTACTGAATTCAATTTTTTTTGAAGATTTCTCAAACAATTTTGTTTAGTATGGATATATAAATATTTGGCCTCCCAAATAACACTTTTTACTTAGTTTTTAGATAAAAATTCGTTAAAGGGTAGTTAATAATGAGTTAAATTCCAAAACATCAGATATTCTGAAAATGGCTCAAACGATTTTATTTAAAATGTATATCTGGGAAGTGAGTGAAATGGCAAATAAAACCGTATATTTGTTTTATGGGTGAAAAATGTTTAAAGGTAGTTAGTTTACTGATGGAATTTTTTTAAATGGAATAGTTGGCTTATGATCTGTTAGAATTGTACATTAGAAATAATCAGATATAGAAAAAAATATAAATAAATCCATCTATAGGAGTCAATTAGTGACTAATTTTTTTTTAATTTAAAATTTTTGAAAATTATTGTAACCGTTTTGTTCAAAATTTGTTTTTGGGAGGACTGTCACATTCATATTGTCATCATAATATAAGGATAGTTTATTTACAAAAAAATATAGAAATTTTGAAATTTTTTGAAATTGACCTAGAAGAAGTTCAAAATGGGCATCTGTGAAGTGTTCATAACATTAATTTAAGAATAAGTTTTTATTTATACAAATTAAAAATAATTTTAGATTAGCTTACAATTAACATATTTTTTTCAATTTGGAAATTTGACAAAAACATTTGAACAATTTGATTTAAAACTTATGTATAAAGAGTGTTTATTATGATTAACAAGGTGAAAAGTTTGTTTTAATGAGGATAACATATTTATGTTGTTTTCTGAAAACCTATCTTTAGTGAGTTTTTCCCCAAGCTATATAATACACAATTTGAGAAATTTTGTGCAATTTTCTCGTAATATTATTATTATTTTTAATCAAATGCGAGTACCATATATCATACCACGATTATTTTTTATTCACTTTATTCCTAAACAACCCAGCACATAGTTCCCCGTATATCGCCTTCTCATTGTGAAAGTAGAACCCACAACTAATTTCGTATTCGTAAATGATACAATTTTTGGCCTTATCACAAATTAAATCCATCACCCTTACTTTGCCTGGTAGTGATAAGTATTTGACGATTATTCGTTCTTCATAAAAATGTTTTAAAAGTACCATGTCCTACTGCATGTGCAGGCTATAGACATACTTAGACATACGCTAATGCGTTAGGGATGAGGAGATAAAATTCAAAGGGCGTGTACCTGCATTTGCATGGAAAGAGATAGAGTAAAAAACAATTTTATAAACTACCCTCATTACACCTGACCAGGATTCAAACCCCAATCTCCTGGCCATCGGAAGTCTAGTCTATCTCGAGAGGGATGCCTTAGAATATGCGGCCACCGAAGCAGGTTTTTTCAACCAATCTATGAGAATGCTGTTTCTTCTAAAATTCACCCACTTCATCAAGTGACCTTGGATCATTAAGTGTAAATTGCAGATAATTATTCTGAAAGACATGAAACATTAAAATAAAACAAATGACTCGAAACCCACCTGTTTTTTCTCAACATGTAAACGAAATATTCGACTCCATTGGGTTTCGAACTAAGTCTCTCAGAAGTGGTTGGCATATGAAGCCCAACTTCTCAGTGGGCCAATACCTGGGCTCACACAGTACGATTCACATCGCAACGCCGCGTCGAATCGAGGGAGAAACGACCCGTATATAATTGAAGATGTTTGCTGCTGGCATTGAGTAATGGCTGTCTTGTGTTGTTTATTTTCCCTTTCTTCGTGTTGTCCTGTATGGATCGGGGCTAGGTTTTACACGGACAGAACGAGTTGTTTATTATGTTTTCGCCATTGGAACTCCCAATGACCAATCGGGATGACCTCGAGGTCACGTAGTTTCTTACCTTGTAAGAGCTTCACGAATGTTCTCATAGCTAACCTGGACGTTCCATCTTGACGTGTGTCCCAACTGACAAGTGGTGGCAACAGGGGACTGCAGGTCCTTGTTTGATACCATGTGATACCTGAATTAATTTAACATTTATATCCTTTCTACTATCAACACATTACACGCTGATGATGCTGGATTGGGACATTTTGTAGCTAGTGTGCAACCCACCCCAGTGAGCATACCTACAAAGGCATCAATAACCAGTAAAGGGAATTTGGGGCTTAGGTCACTTTCCATCTATGCGAATGTGGGTGCATTTTCTCAAACGTGTCACCATCCTATTACCAACCCTAGAAGTGTAAGATACTCAGGCTAGATTAAAAGTGCTAGATAAAACCCAATTAATCTGCTTATTCATAAAGTGTAGCTTAGGCCTCGGTGGTGGTGAGGATTGATTCGAGACTTATCTCTATAATGTGCCTACTTGTTCACTGTACGTAGGTTTCCAAGCGTCTGTAAAAGCTTTAATTAGAACTCATAGGGTCTGAGTCAAAGCTCTACAATCGGTTCTTTAAGTCAGCGCATTGACTTTAAGGCACAGAAAACTAAATAAAATCAACACTTTATTCTCGTTTTGTGTTGTTGAACACATTATTTACCCGCCCTTTCTTTACAAACTGGTGTTTTTGTGTAAGTTTCCGCCAGGTAGGCACCAGGCTTGTCCCACGTGTCTTCTCCAAGCTTAATGACATGTGTAGAGTAGGTAAGGAGGGAGAGGGTGGTTTCTTCACACACATGCGCACGCGTGTACACACGCACGCACACACGCACGAACGCACACGTATACATACACATACCATCAGCACCTTTCATCCATAGAGCTTTACATTGAGGCCATTAGACCTGCCCCATTTAACTCCTCTACATGGTGTAAGGCTGATATGATAGAGACGGGACTTGAACCAATGCTCTGCTCATTTGTCTTCCAAGGCTTACGCTTTAGCTTAGTTGTTAGTGGGCCAAAGGGTCGTGGGTTAGATTCCCGCCATAGCTGAACAACCAATTATCATTGGTGAAATTGGGGCTACACCTTTCCTCCTAACCACCACGAGATTGTTTGTCGGTTTGATAATTAATTATATAGTAAGGTAATTTGTAAGTCGCGTGCTATATACTCGGTTTTATCAGAGAGTTAATGTTAAATACCCAATAATTAAAACAAAAATGGGTTTCAATCGTTGTAAGACTAACAGTTTAAGACTAGCAGTGGTGGCTCGTGACTAAACCTCAAGTGAGAGCACACTCTTAAAAATGGTCAAGGTTTGGGCTTACTAAAGTTTACCCTATGGCGTAAAACAACCTTATACCACCCTGTATTTAACTTAGAAACTACACTTTAAAAAAATATAAAACGTATAAGGTTGATAAAAGTCATGAAAGCATAAAAATTCACTTTGATCGAAGTCGAAGATTGTCCATCGTGAAATACACACACACGAATATATAAATTTGTTCTAAACACTATATTGAGCTATATATAATTCCCTCAGTATTTTTTTTCACCTCTCTGGGCCTGATATCGACGCAACGCATGTAATGAAGCTGATTTAAAAATAAATTGATAACTTTTTTTTGTTTTACGTTTAGGTATTTTAATTTGAAGGCACATTAACCTTGACCGTCGCTCATTAGCATGAAGGCCGGCCCCAAGTTTCCATCAGAGTGTGCCCGCGCGGGGTCAGAGCGGTAGAGCTGTCGGCGGGTCTCGATCACAGTCATTATGGAGTCGTGTATCTCGCGCAGCTACACCCCGGGCTGAAAACATTGATATTTCCTCTCTTTTTCTCTATTTCCATCAATTTTTACCACTCTCTCTTTTTTAATCTCTCTAAGTCCATCTATTGTTATCTCTCCCTTTCTCCCCTTGTATCTCTCTTTCTATTCTCTTTGTATATCTATCTCCCTACTTCCATCTAAATTTATTTCTCTTCTTCTCTATCTTTTTTCATTTTATTAACCCTCTACTTCCATATCATTTTACCTCCTTTTCTTTCTTTCCTCTTTCTATTTTTAGATCTGTCCTTTCTTCTTTTTTTATCTCTCCTTTTCTATCACACCCTCTTTCTCGTTGTCTTTCCTCTCTTTCTATAAATATTTGTTCTCTCTATCTTCCTCTATTTATTTTAATCATTTTCTCGCTCTCTCTTTAACTCCCTCGCTTTCTCTCAATCTTCTTTTCTTTCTCCAATTGACATTTTATCTCTCTCCCTATTTCTCTTTCTTTTCTTTTAATATATTTTTCTTTAGCTCCTCTCCTTCTCATCTCTTTGTCCATCTCTTTATATTGCTTTCTTTCTATTCTTTTCTTTATTTTCCTCTTTCTATTCTGTGTCCTTTAGTTTCTCTATAGTTCTCTCCACACTCTCTGTGTATATCTCCTTATCTTTATTTTTATACTCCTATCTCCCTCTTTATATTTTTATCTATCTCTTTATGTTCTCTATTCTCTCTTGCAATTTATCTCTTTCTCTTTTTTATCCTATTTTATATTTTCTCTTTTTATCCTTTTTTATCTATTTTCTCTTTCTCTTCTATTTATTTTCATGTCTCACGTTTTCTCAGCTATCTTTATCCCTCTTAAATCTATAATTTCTCTTTTAATCTCCTATGCTCTTTCTCGTCTTTACCTTTTCCTCTTTCTTTTCTTCTAATCTTATATTAATTTCTATTTCTTCTTTCTATCTCCCCTTTCTCCGGCTCTTTTTTTTACTTTTATGGCTTGGTTAGGGTTTCTATTTAAATTTTTTTGGTTTTTTAAATACATTTCCCCTGCATTACATACCCTATTATTCTAATCTTCGTTCAAAACATACCTGGTAAGCTGGACCACAGTTTTAAGTACACTAGATACGACTAATTTTATATTGCATGTTTGTGTTACTTTAGGATACATAACAAGGAAGCTAAATAATAAAGCAATGCACCCGTATCCTTATGGGTAGAGGATATTAAACCACTATATAGGAAAGCCTCCCTATTGTATACACCCGAATGGAGATAGAATTACTATGGTCGGATTTGAAACCCTCCATACCATTAATCTAATAACCCTCCCCACCATTTTACATGATTATATTTTTTTCATGGATGGTGCTATGTTTTCTCAACGCCCAGTACACCTTGATGAAAAGATACGATGTCGTGTCCCAGCTTTCATCGCCCCCCTCCCTCTCACCTTGCTGATGATGATTGCGTGAGTGAGGGGCGGGTAAAACGGGTGGGGGTTAGGGGTTGGGAGAAGGCACCCACCCACACGAAGCAGCTTCACTTAGTTTACTCGGCCTAAATGCCATTATCAAAGTCGTTTTGATTACATTATAACTACAATTCTCTTCACTTAGCTCTCTCAGATTAGGAATGTGATGTTTCTGGTCGTTTTTATTTATTTATTTGTTTGCTTCTACGTTGATTGTAAGTCCAGGATATACTAGCGTGGTGTAATGTGCACTCAAGGATGACCATGCTCACAGTTTTATTGCATTAACATAAATTACAGCTAATTACTAGTAGTTTTGTGAACAGCACACCTCGCTCCCTCCATTCAAAAAATGTTAAGAGGCCTACATCATGTTAAGTACTATGTCATGTTCTTATCACTTTTCTTTGTATTTTGCGTCGATATTTTTCTTTGATAATCACGTTAGACTGAAAATAAACTATTACTTTGTTCAATAGAACATTACGTTCATAGTGAGTAACCGTTGGTCACGTGGCTAAAGACTTTATTCTCGCAATATGTGTCAAAATTAAAAATATCTGGATACATACTTCAATCGGCCTAGATTCATAGAATGTCCCTGCCAAATTTCGTCAACATTAGTCCACGTGTTTAGCAATGGGACAGACTAAATTAAAACGATCGAGTCGAAATAAAACAGGACCTTTGTTCCACTATTTCAATAAACAGAGACCCACTTCTATGGCCACGTGGATTAACGCGCTACCCTTGTATTGGACTAGACTGCCGAGGACGGGAAGGTCAAGGCTCTGTCCCAGTCAGGTGCACTGAGGTTTTTTCCCTAAACGGCTTTCCACTCTCCCTCCACACAAATTTGGGTGCATTTCCATTAATTTAAGCCTTCATAGTCCCTAACTCATTAGTGCAATCAGTACGTAGGCGTGTAACCTGAATAGGTTGTTATAAATGGTGCTAGAAAAAAATAAACAGAGAAACTTAGTAAACTAAGACCACACCTTTCTCTTTTTGGTTTGGTCATGTATTGTGTTCTCTCATCAATAAATATTGTGAGCGTGGTGGTTGTTCGGATTAGTTGGTTATTTACAGGCTAGGTTGAGACCTTGATTAATAAAACCCGGCATATTCATATGCACACAATTAAGATTATTTATTTATTTAAAAATAGAGACTTGGGCAAGCTGAAAGAATTAGGATATTGTTTTGGTGCCCTTTGAGAGAGTTGGGTTTCGTACATCACTAAAAACAGGAAGTGTTGGACGATCATAAAACGACTTGATTTTTAGTACCACGTGGTTACAGTTTGTTGGGTCTCATAGTGATAGCTATCTAATTCGAACGAACACGATAAAAGAGTGATTTCAAAGAAAAAGCGCCAGCATTCAGCTAATATGACCTCTATTAACCTTAAAAGCCTGATATCCAGTTTGGAGTGGAAAACCATTGTTATTTTAGCATCTCGTCTTACTACCTGTTCATGTTATACGTGTATGTACTAATCACACTAGAGTGTACAGGCCTGAGGAAGGCTGAATTTAGAGAAATTGTACCCTCATTTGTGTGCAGGGAGAGTATAAAACCATTCAGAAAAACCTTCCTCAGTATATTCCATGCACGGTAGGAACTACTCTCTGAAAGGTCTTTTATCCTACCAATATCCTACTATATAGTAGATTTATGGTAGGGAAAAAGGCCTTTCAGAAGTCAATTCCTACGGTGAATGGAATATACACCCACCTGAGGCTTGAACCCCCAATTTCTCTGCCATTTGCAGTCTAGTCTATTGCGAGGGTGCCGCCTTAGACCATGTGGCAATCGAAACGGATTGAGAGCATTTACATTATTTCATAGTGAATGGTTTGCTGGCTGGTGATTGGTAGATCGGGGGTTGAATCCCAGGTGGATGTACTGAAAATAGTTTTTCCTAAATGTATGCAGATGTGGGTACATTTCTTTTAAATCCTACCTTCCTAATTTCAACCTCATTTGCGTAGCTAAATACATAATAACCCGCTTCCATGATCGAACTGTTGATGAGATGATCGAGGTTTGAATCCCGGATAAGTATGTGTCATTCTGATTGCAAACACACGGATACCTGGAGAAGGGTGCTTTTGACATATGAGTAGTCCAGGTTAAGCACACACCATGTTGCTACGCCATACAATCCCTAATTTGACATTAGGGGCAGCCAAAGGGTGCCTTTAGCAGTCATGCAGCCTTTCAGCCTTGCCAATCTTTAATGAAACTAAATTACATACGTACATAAATACATGAGTGATCCTAGGTTAGGTTATACTTAGGCTAGGCTAGGCTAGGCTAGGCTAAGTTAAGGGTAACACCCTGGCGTCTGGCGGGTACTACCAGCAACCCCTTCCATTAATGTCACCGCCCTCACGCAGGAATTCCTCCGAGTTTCTATTTTATTTGTTCGCAATCCAGACGAATTTTGCCTTTTCCCAATCATGAGTCAACAGCTAGGTATGGTGAGAGTTTTTCATTCCAAATTGTTTTCCACTATGTCCACGCAAATCAGGATACACTACCTCTAAATTCTACCTTCCTCGTTGCTAACACATTAGTGCAGTTAGTACATGCGTATAATCCGAACAGGAAGTAAGACGCAGTGCTGAAAAATACGTATAGAATGGATGGGCAGTAAAACGCGCTAGTTGAAATCGATAACCAAGCTTACTCTTGCTGAAGCCAGATTGTAAAAGGGCCTTAAAAATTAAAATCCTAGACGAGGTAAAAAACCTAATTAAATCCTATCTACAAAGTGTATGACCTTAGCCAACAATCCATTGCCCGCTGCATGATTCCCGTCAAGGTAGCGTGGTCGGGCGTCGAGTTGCATGACGACTGTCAATTGTTTCTCTCCGTGACACGCATGCCAAGGCATTTAAATTTAATACATCTGGTGATTTAACAGTTTACCATTTTTTTAACGTCTTGCCAAATAGTTCTATGTATCTTACCAAACCAATACAAGTCCTAATGAAGGTGGTCGTGTTCTTTTTGAAGATTGATTTTTTTTAACATTGGGTAATTAAGAAGACCATTACTTCCATCGAATGTATTGGTTTTTTTAACATGTCTTATATTTCGAATATTCTTTTTATTTTATTTTTCATAGTTTTTTTTACTCAACATCGTAAAAGGAAACCACAATTATTTCTGGCAGAAGGAACACCCGATGAAGCGGTATTAAAAAAAAAGACCAAAACTAAATAATCTACACAAGCATAAAGTTTGGGTGTGGGGGGAAATAAAGTTTGTCAATAAAGCAAAATTCTAAGATTTTTTTATATGTGTTTGACTTAATTGAAAGATGTGTAGAATGTACCTTGTGGTTTTTGAAAGCTTGGAATTTTCTGTGCCCTTGTTAGTATTAATTAACACTGTGAAATTAATGATTTATTGACTCAACACTGTCGTAAAAGAATATCTTTAGAGAAGATATGTTTTTGATACTTTGGTCTAATAATTTTTTTCATACATTTTGACTAAACATACTTTTCACTATCTTACCTACTATTCAACTTATTTTTAAAACACATGCTTCTTTGTGTTTATTATTATTATTATTATTATTATTATTATTATTTTGTTCTACTAAAGTATAACATTTTGCTATTGGTATAAAGGCTTGTATTTTTTTGCATCGCGTTTGGGCTTTCTGAATTTAATTTCTCTTAAAGGGGTAAACAAGAGGAAGGTATTAAATAAAGTAAATTTACCTTCATTTTTGAGGGGTGAAAGAAGTGGAAAACTATTTTGGGGGAAATCCACCTTCATTGTAGCCAACCGGTATTGGAACTTAACCTCTATGTCACCACAAAATCGGACTAAATGAGCACCACTTACTCACCAACGTGGGTCATATTATCAAAGTATCAAATTTTAAATGTGTTAGGGGATTATAAATAAATACACTAGCATTTGTGTTGAGAGAGAATGAGAAGTCACAAATGTTAATCAATTCAATCCATTCCTAACACATTCGTTACCAGATCAACAATCGAGCTCTTTGATTTTTATAATGATAATAATATTAATAGTATTAGAGCTAACTGTGTTTGCTTCCCTTTTTGACAATTTGTGACTATTTGAGATTTTCTTGACCCTTTTAATGTGGTTTTCACTGTCCTCGAGTGACCTCTGCAATATCCAGTTGTGGATAGTTCTTACATCGATTTTGACGGCCTTGAACTCTTCTGAGAGTCAAGTGAACCAATGGAATTCTTCGTTCAATTCGAATCGCAGGTTCATTTAAAGCGATGACGGATCATTGTTGCTAAGGATTTTTTTTTAACTTTGCCTCATTGCCTCGAGGCTGAACGCTATGAGTTGACCAAATGTCCAGTATAGACGGTTGATGTTTTCAAACTTAATTCAGTACAAGTAAAACTATTACCGTGTGTCTGACTTGCTATCATGGTGACTATTAATGAAACAATCAAGGAATGTTGACTTGCTTGATAGTAGTGCATCTAGTAGTTTTCATCAATGTTTAAGTATATGTATACACAAAAAATAGAAACCTACCAGTGATTTTCTGTCATCAAACAAAAGTGAAACGGAATATTTTATTTTATATAATTTAAAAATAATATTATATATATAAAACTTTTAATTAATACATACACAAACAATTTTCTGATATTTTTTTTTCTGTTGTTGGCTTCTGATTAATTATTATTCTCGAAAAAGAATGAAAAAAATTGGGAAAAAACCCCAATAGTTCACCCAACCGAGATCCGAACCTCGATCTCCCCATCCTTGGTAGTCCAACTCAACACGAAACAAGCGCGTTAGCTAAATACGCCACCGAAGTGGGTTTTAGTGAACTAGAAGCCGAGTTAATTTCTTATCTATTTTAATACAAATCATACCACCTTCTACTATGTTATACATTCTTCCCTAATTGTTTTCGCTATAAGCTTTTCTACTGAATCAAATACGAAAACATTGTCCATTTGTAGACTATGGGGCATTATGTTCTAAAGCGCGTAAAAGAACAAAGTTATAAGCAAAACAGAATGTTTATACACGTATTTATTTATTTAGTACGGTGGCCTACTACCCGTTCGGGTTATACGCTTAAGTACTAATTACGTTAATGTATTAGGAATGGGAAAGGTTGAGTTTAGAGGAAGTGAACTCGCATTTTCGTGGAGAGTGTAAAACTATTTGGGAAAAAACCCCAATAGTTCACCCAACCGAGATCCGAACCTCGATCTCCCCCATCCTTGGTAGTCCAACTCAACACGAAACAAGCGCGTTAGCTAAATACGCCACCGAAGCTGGGTTTTAGTGAACTAGAAGCCGAGTTAATTTCTTATCTATTTTAATACAAATCATACCACCTTCTACTATGTTATACATTCTGTTTTGATCAGTATATCATTGTGGTGGCTACCCAACCCTCTCCCCAGGCTAATATGTCCCCTCTATTTCTAACTACCTTTCTATTTCATAGCCCGTAGATTAAGTATTTGTATAAGTCTCGTGTTAAACCATATTATAAACTATAACAAATCTTCTTCTTAGGCTTCCCTTGGGATATTTTATTTTGAGGTTTTCCAATTTCTCTCCAGACTGATGCTGGTTCATGTCATTCATTTTCATTCTCACCATGTGCCCTTAGTTTAGATTAATAAGTTAATATAAGTGTAAATGTCTCAAACTTGCCAAGGTTTAATGCTATAGTTTAAAAAATAACACATCCACAGACATGACGGTTTGAAATATTTTTGTATTACTAAAATTTGTTAAACTATGATTAAAATTAACTATAATGGTTATTTGTGCATGGTCTTAGACTAATATTTCTAGTTACGAATTTGAGGGTACACATTCCTAGATAATATATTCTATATTTCACCACCAATAAGGATTAAAATATTTAGGGGATTACGTTTGAACTGAACAAAGGTCCACCAACCTTAAATAGTGCGATATAACTTCATGGCTAATCTTAGCTTAGCGGTTAGTGAGTATCCCCACTCCCCCACACCGCACAATTATTTTTAGAAAATATTGGCTTGTGATTTGTAAAACTGGCCGCAGTTTATTTTCTGCACCAAGGTCTACTGTCCATCTAGGCCACATGCAAATTCATACTCATGGAATTTTGGTTAAGGAAGGTAGTATTTAGAGAAAATGTAGCACCATTTGAGTGGTCTGCAGAGAGTTATAAATAACCCTTGAAGAAACCCTCCCTCAGTGGGCCCGTCGGGGATTCGATCATATACCTCTCGGTCACCGGCTACCTAGACCAGATGAGAGTTCACACCTTAGTACGCCTGCCCAGCGTTGCGGTTTTGATGCATTCCTGCAGGGATCAGAAACTTTCGAGACTTCTTAATCTTTTCATGGGTGAAAATTGAATGAAATAGGACAATAAAAGATGGGAAGGGGGGAATGGTAGCAAGCAGCACATCTTTCAAGAAGTGAACACATTTTTTTTGTAATTATTCTTTTTTTAAAGTCAGCAAGCACCCATGGATTGAGTTTCCAAAATTAATAACATGGTTTTTGTCGGCTTGTGGTTACCTTGTAATCTTGACCGGTTAATAATATATCCTCTCTATAGTTGGAGGCCTTCCGTTCGGCCCCCCCCTTTGCCTTCTAGTTGTCAAAGGAAAGATGGGAGGTTGGTTTTTTTTTACCTTCAAAGTGTGGGGTTGAGAGAGAAAGGCGGGAGGGTCAAACCGCCCCCAACTAAGCCCCCGCTAGACACGTCCAACGCTTTCATCAAGTTGCGCGGGACAAAAATAAGAATAATGAAAATATTGGTCTCGCAGTGTGTAATAAGCAACACCCGTAGCACACGCGCGCTATCTCTACTACTCGACCCAAATATATCATCCCTGTAGTTTATTTCATGAGCATATAAAATATTAGTAGATATTATGATCACTTAAGATAGTCACGTGTAGTTAGAATTAACGTGAACATAATTATTAAGTAGACTTCTCAAGAGTGCTAGACGAGGGATAGACATGTCTGACTCTAAATGTACCTGCAGTTGTGGCCGAGATTTCTTAAGACCATCTAATTCCCCACGGAACAGTTTACATTGGTAGATAGTACATCTAAAAACAGGTGTTTTCATGCTGGTGTGACCTTCTTTATTCTACTCTACTTAGGGAAAAAAATAAACTTAGACCAGTGAATCAATTTTACCCTATTTGAAAAAAACCCACAAAATTTGAGAATAGCTATTTAATTTAAAGAAAAACTTTTTTTGTTTTTTGGCAATTTAATCTGACGAAATATTTTTCTGATATTTATAAACCGTGGGGGGAGGCGGTGCAATTATAAGGGTTCATGCTATCCAGAATTTTAAAAAACCCAACATCAACGCCCTTGAACAAGCTCTATAGCCAAAGTAGTCCATACATAATTAGGTAAAAATATACCATAGTGAATAACATCAAGTTGATGTTTTTTCTTTGGTATGTAGCTAAAACTAATTTCATGGTCGCGGACAAAAAAGGAGAAGTGTACAAGTTGAAAGAGAATTGAAAGGTGGCTGCTTGTGTGTGTGCGTTCCCTCAGGGAGCTGATTTATTTGGTGCTGCGAGGAGGGAACAGTCACAACGACTCATTACGACTTAAATATACCGGTAGTTGGACCTTTTGGAATTGTTGCGCTCGTCGGGTTCTCTTTTCATTGGTTATTGTGTCAACCTTGTATAGGCAGACGTTTCTTACATGATCCGTATACTTCTGCAAAGGCGGTATTACAATATTAATTGTCGTGTTTTATTATCATTTCTTAGATTATTTAATATTATAACTAAATTAGGTTGAATACAAAGCGAGCATTTTATTAGAATTATTTTGAAACGTTGGCCTTAATCATGATCTTCATCTGCGTTCAAAATGAGTCTATTGCATGGCATGTACATATTAGCTTACAACAATTTATTCAGAATTTATCGCTGAGGAAATTGTGGTCTACCCCTTTTCATACCGAGGAATTAACTGTCTTAGACACCAGTGAGCACGCGGACTAAACTTCAACCTCATTATGAATGGTTTGCTTGTGACAGGGAGGTCAATCTCCAATATTGGCAGGATCTAATAAGGATTGTTTTTCGTAGATGGTTTTTTCCTCTTCTTCCACGCAAATGAGGGAAGATTTTCTCCCTAATATTTTACTGTCCTCATTCGTACTCCATTTATGACATTTAGTGTGAAAATCACGGAAGAGTTAAGAAGAGGAGGTAAAAAAAATCAGGCCCTTGGGTGTTGGAGACCTTTCTGTTGTAGAGGGATCAGTTTGTAAGCTATGGGCTGATACGATTTTTTGGTTAAAATAATTCATTTAATATATATCTTTTTTTAATATCATATACTCAGGAACTAGCCACTTCTTAAAATTTCATATTAAACTTAGTTTAGCAATTCAACATATCATCCTCTCAAAAGTCTTGATTCATAGGATATTTTCTTAAGGACAAAGATTTAATTTGTTAATAGATATATTTATATGTTAGGCCTTTAATAATATTCCTTCTTAAATTGTTCAATATGTCCCAAAATAATTGTGTGATAACATATGATACAAATTTATTGTTGTCCCCGCATAGATTTTACACATTCTAAAATATGACTGAAAATAACGATGCATTTGGTACCTATATTCGTTAGTAAGTTTAAGATAACTTTTTAATAGTAGCTTATCGCAAATCAGTAGCATTTTACGAGTTAGTACATGCTTGTTCTTAATAATCCTGTCTAGATTGGAAAATCCTGATATATATAGAATGCCATGATGGCCGCATGTTTTCATAGCTACCCCTCCTTCCTACCTACACCCCCACCTACCTTCAGTTCTATACAACAAGGGGAAGGGGGTATATGTAAGAACCCTTGCGAAGTTCTTTATTGACCGGTTGAGTCCATGTCAACGAAATAAAAAAAGGCCGTGTTCTTTTTTGGGCAGATTTTACAACCACAAGTTGTTCAGGAGTAATACCACACAGTTGGCTAAACTGTTCTACAAACGGTGTTTCCCCATATTACTATTGTAAACTATTTTACTTCCTTGTTAGATACGCTAGGTAAAAGAGGTATGAAAACCACCCCTTCTATAGTGTTTTTTCGTTTTAATACAAACCAATTATGTCTATGACTCATCTAGTTTTTTGAATACAATTTTAAGTTTGAGAGTTAACTTTTCTTTGGGTTTAAAAAAAATGCTTTATAGTTCCAGAGTCGTACCTAGGAGGAGGTGTTTTGGTAGTTTACCTTCTCCCTCTTAAAAAAAGTACTAAAGGGACATTTTTTATTTCCCCCAAATGCCTATATTCTAGTAACTTCTAAGAGCTTTATATAATTAATAACAACTGCAAACCCAATTATGTTATAAAAAAACTTTAAATGACATCTAAAAGTATGTATAAAAATAATATTCCTTGATATCTCCTGTTGTTGGTGAACTTAACCTCAAACCATCAAAAGAAGATGTAAAAAATACTCTCCCCCTTTACCATAAGAAACAATTCTGGGTAAATTACGTCTCAATTGATTACCCATTGTTTCTTTATACTTGGGTAAAAAAAGGTTTAATTTCATACTGATTTTGGAGTAATATTTAAGCATTTGAAAGACTCGATGATTTGAAAATGTTGCTTCTTTCTGGGATCAATAATATTGAATATTTGATCTACTTGACGATTCATCTGCGTTCGATACGTGATAATTTTCTCTTCCAGCACCAACACCGGGAATGTTTTGGTGGACCTTTACATTATTTCCTTTAGAAGTTCTATAAAATATTCTTGGCCAAAATGGCCCATTTGGCCTTCCCGCACGTATGAAAGCAGTGAAAAGGGCAATTCTTCATGAATTGTAATCTCGCAGCTAAGCCGAAGTTGGTATTGTGGACTGATTTACCTTTATGCTGGCCTTCTTTTCACTCGGCAGCCTTGAATACATTGATCGCGCTTATGTGAATACAACAAAGCCTTGTCATAGCCTAGTGAGAGAACGCTTCATCTCCATCAAAAATTTAAGATTGGGCGTCCTTTTAACTAATTTTATACACATAAAAATGCGTAAAAAAGTTTTTTTCTTGTTTTCCAAGCGTATTTTACAATTATACATTATACAATTTGGAAATTTTTTTACTTTCTTGATATCTTAAGGTAGAGAAAATATTTTGATCGTCAAAAAAATCGAACTCGAGATTTAAATAAATTTCAACGTTTCATGTGCCCCCGAATTAAAAAAAAAGTTTTTTGCATTTCCATCTGACTGTTAGTACCTTGGAGCAGTGCCTAAATTATTTTACCTATTGGGCTAAAACTTGATATCTAGGGTTTTCATAGGGTTGCCCAGAGGGGTTTTTGGAATTGTATATCCAACCCTAAAATTAAGGATAGTTTACTTAAGGGTGAAAAGGGAAAAAATCGATTTCATCAAAGCAGGTTCCAATGATTTTGATTAAATTTCATTTCTAGACTTTGATCAATTTTATAAACAAAATGTCTACGCTGAATTTTCGACAAAATTACGTTAAGGGTTCTGGTCTGATGCGTCAATTCTCAATTCATATTTCCGTAGCTCTTTTTAAGATATGAAATTACTTATTATCTCAAAATATATAGGTCTATTTATAAAACAAATAATTTATTTGAAACATATTTTTATAAAATTAATAATTTTTAAGCTATACGCAAGCATATATATATATTTTTTTAACTTTTGGAACACTAAAGACAAAGTATTGTGATCTTAAAAAAACCCAGCCCGAGATGTTGATGGATGTCAATGTTTAATGACCCCGCCACCCCCTTCAAACCCAAAAGGTGATTTTTGCAATTCTGTGTGTCTGTTTAAATCTTAAATTAAGAGTAGTTTGTTTAAAAATGGACGAAAATAGAACACACACATTTTCTCAAAGTCTGCTCCATCGATTTTGATTAAGATTATAAATAAAATGGCTATTTTAATTTTCCCATGAAAATAACTTTCATGTTATCTTACAGAAGCGGAGATTTCCGCAACTATTTGAGATGCAAATAACTTATCATCGCAAAATTTTAGTATGGACCATTAAAAATAAAAATCCTTTATTTGAAATATTTTTTTTGTAAAACCAATAGTTTCCTAGATATTGGCCAAATAGATTAATACAATTTCATAATATCTAGTTTTACAGAGATACTACTTAAGTTTTAACGCAATAATAATTCTCTAATGTTATAGAGTAATTAAATAAGTCTCTTAAAAAATCTATGTTCTTTTTCCTTTAACCTCTTAGGGGAAATGTTTATACAGCAATGATCTTTCACTATCATTTTAGACTCAATAGTCAATATTTACATTTTTTTACTGGTATAAAATTTTTAATGAGGAATTTTATAGCAATGCGATTGTTATAATATGTGCAACCCCTAATAAATTGTAGAAAATAGCTTGAATTTGCTAGTGTATACTATTTCGTTTCACACACAGTATATTACGAGTTTTGATTAAATATATTCATTTTAAACAATGGAGTGAGAAAGTCCATGCGGAATTCCACACCATTTATTTTGTATAAGCACTGCATCGATTTATCTGTTATGTATGGCACGCGTATTGATGGTATCATGATCTTAAGGTATCATTCTTGTAACTTGACTGAATTTATGATGATTGTTAAGTCAAGGTTCGTATCTTGGGTGTGTGTGTATAATATACACGTTCAGGAAGTGGTTTCCCCATCCGATCTCCTTGCTATTGTTGGTGCACTTCCTCTAAACTACCTTTATTATCCCTTTTACTTAAATTAAACTTCTGATAATATTCACGAATAACGTAATAATTTAAAAAAATGTAAATTGCATTTTAGTTTTTTTTAATACACGTCTTTATAGCCATCCAGTATATCATTAGTTTGGTTAGACATATGGCGCAGGGATGGTTTTAATATAATTTAAAGGGGATTTACCCGCATTGGCGTGGAGGGAGATTTACAGAGTT
Source organism: Timema californicum (assembly GCA_902141385.1). Lineage (NCBI taxonomy): Eukaryota > Metazoa > Arthropoda > Insecta > Phasmatodea > Timematidae > Timema > Timema californicum. Next base: position 35,247 of record CABFOW010000438.1, on the reverse strand, counting down.
GAGAAAAAAGGCGAAACCTGGAAAGTTAGTGAACTTGATGTAACAGGAAACATCCAGTGAGAGTAAGGGAAATTTTAAAATGACCGGAATTTTAAGATATACAGTATTTGCAATACGTTTTGAAATATTTAGTAAAATAGCTTAGACCCGTGTAAACATTATTTTTATCTCCATTTCACACAATTTCATAAATCCCATAGACTTATTTGTCTTTGATAATTATCTTTGTGCCAAGAATTTATTAGAAATCGGGGAAATGTGATAGTTGTTTATTTATGACTTTGCTTATGGAATAATTTCAATATGCATGATATATTTGGTCTGGAAACACCCAGATAAATCAAGAAATTTAAAATCTTAGAAAGTGAAGAAACTTTATCAAACTGGAGGAGACTAGCTTGGCGTTAATTCCACGTACTCACTAATGCGACCCACTTTAAAACAAAACCCTTCAACAAACCTTAGCCATTTTCCTATCGCGAACATTCTAGAAATTACAAGTGTTAAGTGTATTAGCTCATCAAATAGCTTTAGTTTTAAACATGACATTACTATATTTACAGGTTGTCGATCCCAACACAACCACATGAGGAAACTTGACATTATTTAATGTTTCCGTAAATATTTGTTGGGATGTATCGTGTACGTTACATTTTAAGGTGGGATAGAATAAATATGAGTTAAGGCTAGGATTTTCCCTGTGTTTTCTTGCAGCAAATACTTTTTTCAAACATAATAAATAAAATAATGCTTTAGTAGCTTCGTTGAGTTTTTCTACACATATGAATGTGAAGAGCTCTTGAATATTCTTCGCGGATATGGATAGGAAGCTTTATAAATAAATATAAAAAGCTTTCATCAAATTCCAGTATTTGTATGGCCCATTTTCAAGAACTGTCTGGATTCCCATGTGTATAAAATAATAATTTTATTTAGATCTAAAATATTTTTTATTATAAAAATTGCAGAAATACTGGCTCTATCTCTCGTTTGCTCCATTCCACCTGAAGATGAAAGCAACTGTCCGACTAAGAAACTCTTGATCTTATAATACCTCCTACACAGAAAACTTTTCTGGAGGAAAAATAGTTTGCATTCTGATTGTGCAATCATGCAAATGTCCTCTTAGTAGTCCTCGTTGATGTCGTTACAAACCGGATTCGGGTCCACTCGTCTTAACAATATCTAGCATCGGTTGACGGTGACCTCTGTAACCGTAACAAGCACCGCACACACCTCGGTGGTGACCAACGCCTTCTGGCCACATTCCTTACGCCATTCCCTCTAACTTGATGGCATCCCGGTTCAAAGTTTTACAAACATTTAAAAATAAATTACTTTAACTCTCTTAATGATTCCCATTTTTTCTATTCCAATGGATCGATATTTCTGGATCATAGTGGAAAAAGTAAAAAATGAATGAAGTCAAAGGATATTTAGCTTAAGGCGGAAGTGTAAGAGACGCGAGATAACGGCAGTTTTTTCAAGCTATCGCAGCAAAATTATTTTTGACCAAAATAAACAAAATATTTCTCAAGTAGAAATAAAAAATTAATTCTTCCTCACATGGGGATATCAACAGTTGTTGAGTAGGCCTATCTGTCAAGGGTGTCATGCAGCTTAATGGCAACTTTTTCTCTTAATTTAAAAAGTTTGTCGTCTAAGGCCGCTATGCTCACGACTGATATTCATCAACTGTCAATATCACCATGGGAAGAAAATTAAACTCTTATGTTTCTACTTGATAAATATTTCATTTATTTTGGTCAAGAAAAGTTTTGCTATAAAAATTGCAAAAACCCTGTCCCTTTCTCGCGTCCCCTCTGCTCCCACCTTAAATGATGCTTAGCTGAAGATTTCTTTTAGACCTTGGCATATTATATAATTGACGATTGTTTTGGTGAATTTAAAGGTTCGCGGCTTATACTCCTTTAAGAAATGCAGTTGTGTCAAGATACCCTTTGTGTAGGTGGGATTGAAGGACCACGAGCTAAGGTCATTATTCTTTAAATGTTCACAGCATAGTGGTATTTGAATATAAACTTTTTAAATTAAGAGATGAAAGTTTCTCATCAAGTCTCGGGATGTCCATGAGAAATTATTCAAGAACGATGTATTTAATCAAACTTAACACATATACTTACTTAAGCAATACTTAATATAATTTGTAAACAAAGCTATTTGTTTCTTTACTTGAAAAAATACTGTCCCTTGTATTATATTCCTTCCCACCTAAGCTTGAGAGTGTGTTATACTCTCTTTATATTGTCGTCACCAAGTAATAAAATCTGGTCAGCCACCGTAGCTTGTCTGTCAATTGCTCATCTGCGTTCAATAAACGAGGAGAGCCTACCCCCCCCCCCCCCCCCGGGGGGCCC
>CABFOW010000438.1:20921-32151 GCA_902141385.1 Timema californicum | reverse complement strand
GGGGGGGGGGTTGTCAAGCTTATATAATTATTATACTACAGTGGTTCACGGGCAACGCCGTGCGGGACTGCTAGTATATATATATGTGTGTTAATCCGTGAATGCTACGGTGACCATTAGTGATTTATATCACAACATAATATTTCATTTATGGTGGTACTATTTAGTAGCAACGCTGCTTATTAATTTATAAAGTTATACATGTAGCCCTATATCATGTTATTCAGATGGCTTCTGAGGGACTAGAATACATTATATCTGTTGCTGATTTGAATCTGGTACCTTTGAATCGAGATACACGTGCTCATTCTTTGGAGCAATAGCAGACTAACCTAAACATTCTTATTTGTATATATCTATTTCCAATATAACAATTTTCAAATGTTTCTTTAAAAAAATACTTGAGGGGTGATTTTAATGAATTGCACTCATAATATTATTGCGGGAAGATAAATGGTAAACAGCAATGTGGGGTACTCGACACTCGATATAGCTGGTTTGGATTGAGACCCGACTTACCGGCTCCGAGTCAGATGAGCTAGCAGCTCACCTAATTCTTTTGGTGAGTGAAGAACCTCTGTTTTGCTAGGATGAGGCATGCCAGTGGAAACCCTAGCACTATTACATTATCGATTCTCTCAAAGACGATGGAAATATATATTCCCAATTTGAAATGTGTTTTGTTTGGCTCCTCTTTGATTCCTATCATCCATTACGTTTAGTTACTCTTTGTTTAATCTTGAAGCTCTTTATTATCTCCCATTATCATCTTTCCTTTTATTTTATTCTCTTTCGTTCACCTTCGCACTTCTTCTTTTTTCCACTTCCCTTTATCACATCATTACTTTACTCCCTTTCTTGCCTGCTCCCTCACTAAGCATATCCCCAATTTCCTTACTTCCTATCCTCCTTTGATCTCTAGTATTTCAATTTTCCTCTTTTTATTATTCTTCCTCTTTCTTCCATGTTCATATATTTTAGCTTTCACCTCTTTTTATTTTATCTTTTCCATATTGTTCTCTTTCTCGCACTCTCCCCAGACGTACAAACACATTCAACCTGGAGCTTGCAACTGGATCACAAGCCCTGATATAAAACACGCCCATTGAAGTACACCCCAGACCACATTCATGGAGTAGTGGGCAGGTCATTGGTGGTCACGCTGAGTGTATGTCAGGCTCATCCAGTGTAGTTTGCCGATAGTGGGGAAGTTGAGTGTTGATTTTCCTAAATAGGCCCCACTCTAAGTCCACGCAAATGCGAGTACATTATATATTAATTTCTACCTCTTCATCCCTACCCTAATAACGCGATAAAAATGCTTATAATGCATTACCAATATATTTTTATTTGTTTTGTTCCAGTTACTTTGTATCATAAAGAGTTCCTGATTCATTGGGTCATACTATTTATCAAAATATTAGCACATATTTGAGAGGCAATTGAAATGTACTATTTCAGTGAATTTTCAACTGCGATAAAAGGTCCCAAGCTACCATGACTCGACTTTACCTCTCTTTGTGGTGAGACAATGTTTTCAGGATGGTCGGTAAGTTAATAAAACGATCTCCGAGTCTAGATAGCCCACATGTGATTGTTGTTCTACTGCTCTGTTTCGACCAGCATTGTTTGTGCGGGGGTTTCGTAGCTAGTTGCCTTTTGTCCATACTCTCATTAAAATCTGTTTATCCACGGAGTTAATTTCCTAGGGGGGTTGTGCCCCCCCCCAGCCTCATTCACCACCCTCTACCAGACCCCCTTACCTCGTTACAGCCCCTGTTGTGTCTTTCCTCAAGGGACACCCCTTAACAGGTTTATTGCATGACTAGGGTCACTCAGCACGGCCTATACTGTATGTACTCAAGGGGGTAGGGGATAAAGGGGTTAGGGACGAATGGAAATGGCCTAAAATTCCATTAAGAAGGAATTACTGTTGTCCTCGTACCGCTGCTGTCGCAGGGAATGCTTCGTTTTATGCCTTCTGGTTAGATATATTTTTTTAATTCTCCGCGTTCACAAATGGGAAGGAAAGGGGTCCAGAGGGGGTAATTTCAAATACAAATTATTTAAGTATATCACTTAAGGATATTATACTTTAACGGACTGGATACAAAATGTGAGAACATAGCCTTCAAATAAAATGAACTTAACCTAACATATTTTGATACATTGCAATCTTTTTCCAATTTGGTGACGTGCCTGCTTACTGAACTGAAGGTCCGGGGTTAAATTCCAAATAATTGTTACGACACAATCCTACAAATTTCTGATGTAATTCTTGTATAGCTTGTAAAAAAATAATCAAAAATAAGTTTTAACTTTAATTCCCATAATTAATCAGTACAAACACTTTTCAAATATAAATTTTAGGCATCATTTCTTAGAAGATTTAATATTTTAAGAAATCCCGTTTTTTTAAAAATCTAGATTACTATCAAATTATCAATATATGTAAACATATTATATTCTTATTTATCTTAAAAATCACACCCAAAATACACATTTTGAACTGAATATAAAAGTTCATTTTAGAAATTAAAAAAACACTCATAAATAAACTAGCCAAATAATTTAATTTGAAAAACAATATATCTATATTTTGATATTGTAAATTAGTAGGCCTGCCCAGATACTTATGTTGAAAATTTATTTTTAGATATATTTAAAAAAAATAGTTCTATAATCACGTCATCAATTAACTACTATAAAATAATACTATAATTTTTTAATTATAAAACTATTTACATAATTATAATTACCTTATACTAATTTTGAACCAAATTGTTAGGGCTCTTTTTAAAATATTTCTAATTTAAAAAAAAATCAAGTCATTAGTTATCAATTATCTTTTGGTAAATTTTTACCCAAAAACCAAATACATTGTATTATTTGGAAGGTCAAATACTTTTTAGATATCCATTTTAAATATAACCGTTTGAGACATTTAAAAAAAATTATAATTATAAAAAATCTCTCTCATCACTTAACTACCCTTAAATCAATTGCTAGAGTAAAAATCAGAAACTATTCCTGAGACATCAAGTTTGAAAAAAATCCACTAAACCGTTTAAGATATGTGGCCAGGGACAGACAGAATTATAAAATCTACATTTTTGGGTTTATCATAATCTAGATATCTAAATATTTCATGCTTAAAATGAGAAAGTAAAAAATGCAATCTTGGGGAAATTGTGTTTTCCAATTTTATTCTGATGAATTAACAGCGTGAGGCCCAGGTGTGTCTTTCCTGGAATGAAGTAAATTTGTCAGTCCTATGCGTGTATCATTTCATAAAGTGCACGTTAAACACCCTAATTTTGTATTAATAATAGTATCTTAGCATATGCCTTAATACCACCCTTGTCCCCCTCTCCCTTTGAGACTTTCTCTTTTAGATGACAGCCACCTTGGAAAGGCTTTGGTTCATATCCTGACGGGATCCTACATTTAATCCTCAAGTGGTGTATATGTTAACCCTTCACTAAAAGTGGGGTGATCAGAAGTTGGATATATTTTTACAAATTCTTAACACACACCTACAGCCTACTACTTAATATTCAGAAAGTTAACATTTTTAGATGCTTATACTCGCATACATCCTTTGTTTCAAGTGTTCAGATATAGGCCTACATATTTCTAATTCTGTGCAAATTCAAATTATGACAGGATCAATCGGTGCCATTAAATACCTGAATACACTTGCATGGTATTGCTGACTTACCACTCAATATCTTTAAATAACCTAAATTACTTTTATGAAGGTCATACATATAATACAACCCCATCCTTTTACTCAGGATATCATTCCTAAGCCCACATCGGTGGATGCATCGTCTCACTCGTCACACATCATCACACATCACACATCGTCATCACTCTAGTGTTAAACTGCCTATTGATGACAACAATATCAGGGTTTGAATCCCAGTTGGGTCTAGTGAAGGTGGTACTACTTAACTTTTCTTCCACGCAAATGAGGGTATAATACCTCTAGAATGCTTCCCTCCTCACCTCTAACTCATTAAAATAATTATCATATATTTGTATAACCTGATCAACTAGTAAGACGCGATGAAAAAAAATACATTTGACGTCACAAGCCATTCCAGCTGACTATTGTCCACCCCAGTTCACTGAGTGTTTAAAACTGTCTGAAGTCTGGATGCGGTTTTTGTTCAAAATCTATTGGATGTACAAGTATCATATCACTAACTATCCAGCCCCATAACGTTAAAGATTAATTAACTCTCCTTTTAACTTTCTTTCGGCCTATCAGAGAGAGAATTATTGTGATCATCAAAAATTAAAAATATAAATTTTGATAAATATCGAATTTCATGTCACTCTTAAACTGAAAAAGTGGTTTTCCCGATTACGTCTGTCTGTCAGTCGGTTTGTGTCTCAGCATAGAGCTGAAACCATTTTACCGATCGGGCTAAACTTTGGTATCTAGGATTTTATATTCTGGGGTTTTTGGAATTACTTATAACCTTAAAATGAAAGGTAGTTTAACTTCAGTTAAAGGGAAACAAAATCTTTTTTTCATCACTCTAGTGTTAAACTGCCTATTGATGACAACAATATCAGGGTTTGAATCCCAGTTGGGTCTAGTGAAGGTGGTACTACTTAACTTTTCTTCCACGCAAATGAGGGTATAATACCTCTAGAATGCTTCCCTCCTCACCTCTAACTCATTAAAATAATTATCATATATTTGTATAACCTGATCAACTAGTAAGACGCGATGAAAAAAAATACATTTGACGTCACAAGCCATTCCAGCTGACTATTGTCCACCCCAGTTCACTGAGTGTTTAAAACTGTCTGAAGTCTGGATGCGGTTTTTGTTCAAAATCTATTGGATGTACAAGTATCATATCACTAACTATCCAGCCCCATAACGTTAAAGATTAATTAACTCTCCTTTTAACTTTCTTTCGGCCTATCAGAGAGAGAATTATTGTGATCATCAAAAATTAAAAATATAAATTTTGATAAATATCGAATTTCATGTCACTCTTAAACTGAAAAAGTGGTTTTCCCGATTACGTCTGTCTGTCAGTCGGTTTGTGTCTCAGCATAGAGCTGAAACCATTTTACCGATCGGGCTAAACTTTGGTATCTAGGATTTTATATTCTGGGGTTTTTGGAATTACTTATAACCTTAAAATGAAAGGTAGTTTAACTTCAGTTAAAGGGAAACAAAATCTTTTTTTTTTTTTTTTCAAAATCCATTCTGACTATTTTTATTACATTTTTTATTTGAGCATTGTTTAACATTAAAAAGAATATGGCAGTTCTCATCTACCTAGAAAATTACTTGTAGGGTACTTAAGTAGAAATATCAAATTTTGGTCATATCTCCACATTTATTTGAGATACGAGATAACTTATTACTGTAAAGTTGGAGTATTATTATTATTATTATTATTATAGATAAAAGAATATTTTATGAAATACATTTTCATAAGACATACAATAGTTTTGAAACTTTGGGCAAATATATATTTTTTATTTGGAGTTTTGAAATATGAAATTCTTTTTTGTGGACAAAGTCGTTCCCCTCTTCTTAATGTTTCTGTAACAATGCATTCATTTATGCTCTTTGGTGGAGTGTTTCTTTAACATTGTATATCATCCGTTTTTCAAATATTACGAGTGTATCCTGAATGTCTTTAATTTAAGATAAAAAAGAAATTATTTGCTTAGCACCGTAACTTATTTTTACTTGTCTGATGACGTCACAGTATGCAGTTTTTGAAACGGTTGACCGTGTGCCTGCGTATAAATAGTGGCTGCAAGATGGCGTGCTAAGTTGTTATAAACCACAAGTCACTGTGTTATCAGTTGTAGTTCACCTTCACGTCAGACTAGCTAGAGTAGGATTCTAGTAAGATGGAACGTTTAGAAAATATGAAACATATTATTATTTTGCTGTCAATATTAATAACATTCAATATTATTGTTTGTATTTTTTCATATATTTTGAGAATATGTATATAAAGTGACAGTTTCAGATCACACGACTTGACGTATAACTATATGAAAGTAACTTTGTATAGTTGTCAAAGTGCATCATATCTAAATCGGCTTGTAGGCCTACATCTGATGCACAACTCGAAAACGTCTTTATTTCTCGTTACACTCACACACACACACACATACTAAAATACCCGATGAATAAATTGTGTGTGCATTTGTAATAATTATGTTTATCTCGTCTCGAATTATACGTGAGCCCTTGAAGTGTTATGTCTGGATACTAACTTATTGACTTGCTCGAAATATGCACACAATTTCGGGAGGCCTGGGGTTGGGGAGAAGTAGCAAATGGCAAACTTGTTTTTTTACTGTTAATATCTTAAAAACATACCAAAACGTGAACATACTGAATAATAATAGGGTGACCAGATGGTCTAGGGGTAAGGTGTCAGACTTCTATGCTGGCGGCTGGGGTTCAATCCTCGGTCCCGGCAAAGATTTATCTGATTACCAAACCCTTCCTTCACCTCTGACAAGACATCTTGTGAATGTGAGGAATGACAGGTCTCCACCGTGGTTCGGATTCCACGTTAAACTGTAGGTCCTCCATTTCATCTCACAATAACCCTACCATTACACATTAGCGTAAGTGCTTATAACCCGAACGGGTAGTAAGACGCGGTGCTAATAATAATAATAATAATAATAATAATAAAGTTAGAATAATTTAATAGGAAATTTTATACATAGTCAAAGATGGTAAAAAAACTGCACTCAATCTAAGGGCTATAGAATAGTCGGCCACCAGTTAAGAAGACCTTGTTTTGATTCCTGTTGGTGCTGACAAATATATTTAATAGTTGTAAACTTGCTCATGTTTTAATATAGTTTTTATACATCTAAGTACTAGGGCTGGATGTGTAATATTGCTAGCCTGAGTTGAGCTAGTTTGTAAGTTGTATGCTGATGTAATCTCTGAACGTTAGCGTTAATTATCCCCAATGTAAATAAAATATTACCATTAAAACTTTTATTCAGTGCTAGAATGTTAAATTTCTGTTTCAAACACCCTTAAAGCTACCTAATCAAGTCACGTGATGGTGATATACTCATAAAGTTGGCAGCTCTGACGGGAAAACCCGTCATATTGCGATAAGATCCCTTCTCTCTCTACTCAGGTTCATCGAGTGTAGGAAACTCCGCCCCTTGTAATCGTCAAAATTAATAACGTTCACTTTTTTCCCTTCCTCAAGACAGATCATTATGCATTACAAAACTTCCCCTCCCTCCCCTCTTTCCGTTCGCTGACTTTTCATCGTTTTATGACTTGTAGCTAATACATCTATCAATTAAACTTTATTTAATCAACACCTTTTTTACCCTACGTCGTGGTTGGTTTCTCAGATAAACGACAGTTTTAACCAAGATGAATGGACCCGACATTTTATGAACGCTTGTCCAAGTAATTATAGGGGAAGTCTTGTTTTTAATTATGATTTTTATAAATTATTCCCGGCTACTGGTAAAACACTTGCTAACTTATTAATTTTTTGGATAGGCTGGTATTACTCCTGAGTTGATTGGTTGATACCTATTGGTCGGGAAGTATTGTTTTTAAATTTAGATTATATTTAACCATCTACATTGGGGAAAGAGGGGTAGAGTTGGTCAAAGTTGTCAGTCTGGTTTGATGGTAATGGGAACGAAGGCTAGAATCCCGCCTGGATAAACAGAGGCTATTTTTATAAATGAAGCTATTTCTTACCTTACTTATCCCTAACTGGTTAGTAAAGTTAAAGGCGTACCCCGGACAGATCCCAAAATATTTATTTTAAGTAATCATATCACCTGCTATTTAAATTATACAAAATAAATTTATGATTGCATACATATTAAAGATTAAATACAACGGAAACAATTCCTTATTGGTTGAAATAATATAATTCCATATATGCATACTTATTACAAAATTTGCTCTTATATGACCTCAAATAAATGCTAACGCACACCATCCGCACACGAAATATTATGAATTAGTAGATACGAACCCAATTCAGTGGCTGCATGGTCTAACGCGCTACTCTCGTGTTATACTAGACTGCCAGTGACGGAAATATCAAACTTCTATGGCAGTCCGACTATACTTTGTAGGTCAAGACATAGATGCAATGATGGTAAAAAAAAGAATTCTCTAATAAGTCCTAAGAAAGTCCAGTCATGAAAACAATACACTACGAACAAATTAGATTAACGAACTAGCACCATATTTGGTGATGGAGGAGACGGGACTAGTATTTCCTTGCATGTTACCCCACCTGCTTATTATATAACCATGCTTTTCTACGTACCACCTATTATAAAGGGGGCAAAAAGGTGACTCCAGGCTTTAAATTTGCATGTCCTTAAAAAGCATACCCCTTCCTGATCGTGTGCTAAATGTACTCCAGTGAATGGTTGCGGCTTTGTTGGGTAGTATTACTTTATGATCGCCTTTAAAAAGGTGGCAGCACCATCCCTCTGCAGTTGTTTTGTCAGTTTACCGCTGCATCGTAAAATGTGGCGCTGCTCTCTAGAAGGAAACGTCGTTAAATGATACTAATTAGGCACAAACCAGCCTATTTATGCCCCTAGTAAAACAAGAAGGGGTGAATATGTAAGGTGAGGGATGTAACCACACTAACAAACACCCTCTTGTGGTTCAATGGGTGAAAAACAACCCTGTTTTGTTAGCAAGGCAATCTTTAAAAGTTGAATGACATTTTATAACGTTATTCTGTCTCTAACAATTGTTTTAATTTGAATTGAATCACTTTGTAACTGTTGTATTAAAAAATATGAGGTTCATTGGAACTCTAGCTAAGCACTGACTTTGGAATAAAACTTAGCTAAGCTTCGGTTTTATCTCATTACAGATTGACTACTAAGAGCTAATGTTTTAAATCCTGATTTATGTTTGTATATCACTGTAACTGCTATTAAGAGTGACTTATTCTAACTTTCCTGAGTTAAATACAGTGTTTTTCAAATTTTTACAGCAAAGCCTTTTTTTTTTGCCAAAATATATTAAATATTGTTACAATCAAATCATAGTTTAATTTTCTTCACAGGCTGATATCAACAGTTGTTGACTGTCTGTCATGAGCATACTGGCATTATATAATAAACTTTAAAAATAATAGAAAAAGTTGTCATTAAATTTCAGGACAACGTTGACAGATATTCAACGACTGTTGAGGTCAAAACTTGAAAATTAAACTATATGTTTTTAATGGGGAAATATTTAATTTCTTATGGCCTGAAAAATGTTTGATATAAAAACTGTGAAAATACTGCCCTTAACTCGCTTCCCCTAAACTCCTACCTTTTGTGGGTATTATCATCATCATCATCATCATCATTATATGCTCTTTCTTACGGCAGGTCCATCACTTTTGTCAGTGAAACTTAGACTACCAATGCGCCCTGTCCTTCCTCCGCCTCCTCCTTCAGCTCTCAGAATTTTCTTATTTCCTTTAAGTCATCTAATATACTAATCCTCCTCTTTCCTCCAACCTTTCCTTATATGACGTCGTGCTAAAGTGTTTCTCCTAAGGATGTGTACATATATTTAATTATTTACGTCACAATAACGCCTTAAAATGGGGCAAGGGGGTGGAAAGAGGTATATCAGCTGTTAGCTTGTATTCATACAAATGCAAGAGTCTTGGGTTCGTTTCTGTGAATGGTTGAAGACTATCATTGGTCATATCAAGGGAGGGATGAGTTGACAACTTGAGGACTGGATGCTGTGTCTGTCCAAGATTAGTTTGCTAGTCGTGTTAATTTACAATCATCTGGGAAAGAGCGCGAGGGAGTAAGGTATAGATGGGGTAACAAACACGTATAGTATTTAAACAATAGTTATAATTATTATCCGAACATGACATATAAACTAACAAACTTGACATAAACAGGAATTGCACTAAGAAGGTTGTAGCAGTTTTTAGATATGTTTATACATTGAAGCTAATTTCTAATACTTATATGTAATAGCAAAATAAGTTCTGTAACTATCACTTTGATACGATATCAATGTTGATAAAACTAGTTATTTGAACAGTAGACCTCGCTTCCTAGTTTCAAAAAATGTTAAGTACATTATGTTAAGAACTATGGCATGTTCTTATTGTGAATGCATTTTCTCCTTGTATTTCAAATTGATATTTTTCCTTGATTACCAAGTTATATAGAACACAAATTTAAACTGTAGTCAATATTAAATATTCTCAGTTTTTATGCCGTTTAAGACGTCAGGATCTTAATATCATATATCTAAATCAAAAACATATACTATATACTATGTCGTTTGACCTAACTTAAAAGAATGTCACTAACGAATTTCGTTAAAATTTGTACTCAATTTTGACAGTAATCGTGGAACAAACTGTGACGAAATTCCATTTGGTCGAGCTAAAACTGGACCTCGCTCCACTTAGTCTGTAATAATATAGGTGGATTTTTTAAATGTATAAGGTTTTTTATTTGTATGATAACATATTCTACTAAGGTGGGATGGAAGGGGACGCGAGGAAAAACACAACGTTTTTGCAGATTTCATGGCAAAACATTTTTTCGCCAAAATAAATACAATATTGCTCCAATACAAACATAAAAGAATTTAGTTTTCTTCACATTGTGACCCCAATATTTCTTGAATATCCACCAAGGGTATTCTGGAATTTAATAACAACCTTTTATTTTAATTTAAAAAGTTTGTTAAATAATGCCCCTATACTCATGACTGATATTCAGGAACTGTTGATATCAACATGTGAAGAAAATTACACTTTATATTTGTACTGGAGCAATATTTGATTTATTTTGGATAAAAAATGTTTTGCTATAAAAACTGCAAAAAAAACTTTTCTCGCGTCCCCTTCCACCCCACCTTAACTTACCTTCTTCATACAGTCATTCTACCATAGTAGAGCTTGCCTTATCTAACCACTCAATTCTAACGTCAGGAGGTTCTTTTACCTGCTTACAGGATGAAATAGTTTGTTTTGGTACCACATAGGACCAAACTGAGGTCCTTCACTATGTCTAACAGAAGTTGACGTTTGCGGAGGCCAGATCTCTACACTGGGATATATAAGGGCCGATTTGATGGGGCCTCTTTTCGAGTTTTACTAACCGGTGTCACGCAATGCTCACCAGAGTATCGACATAGTTGACCACATCATCTTCCAACAAGACTGGTTGGGGGGGG
>CABFOW010000438.1:0-20809 GCA_902141385.1 Timema californicum | reverse complement strand
GGGGGGGGGGGGGGGGGGGAGATTTTGGAGCAGGAGCTCACTATCGAATGTAGGCATGGATAGCCTCTCCTCGAGATGTAATGCTGGTTTATTTTTATTAACATCCAAATTGGTTTGGCTACATTTATATGTAAATGAAAGCATAAATATGTGTTTGTACAATGACTTACACAAGATATATGTGCTATGATACTAAAAATGCGCAAATACTATATGTAAGAATTCTGTAACAAGCATTGGTCTCATAAGACTTGTGAAATTACTTGCATTGAGTATTATGTCAGTGATGAATGGATGCTGAAGGGTTAAAGTTTGAAAGGGAATCCAATAGGTCACTGTGAAAGAAGTGCGTTACGTTGGTTTGGGCATGTTGAGGGGATGATTGTGGATCGAGTGATGAAGAAAATATATTAAGGTAGAGTGTATGTTGATCATAGGGAAGGGGTAGACCAGGTAAGACATGGATAATTGTTGTAGACGAGTGTGTGAGAAAGAGAAACATTAAGAGTTTTAAGAATATGACTATTTATGAATGTTGTTGAAGCGAAGGGAGTATGCAAGGATAGGGAAGTTTGGAGAAAGTAAGGATGAATAAGATATGAAGTTTTTTTTAAGCTCTATACACAGGTTTTATCCTACCCCATAAGTGAATGGCGTGATTAGGTATCTTATATGTCGAGTATTATTCTTTGGGCGTGTGACTATACAGGCCTATGCTTTGGCTCTTGAGCTATCCAGGCACATCCTTGTGCAGTGAGTGAACCGATCATAAATAACTTCAACCAAAACAAATGTATTTGAGGCAATTAAAATAATATAGATATTACCTCTAATGCGCTTTATCCACCCACAAATGCTTCAAATGATTGAGCGGATCAAATAGGGTCATTGGCTCATCACCTGGTTCTGTTATGGGCTCATGCGCGAGTGCGCAGTAGGTTAAGCCGTACCGAGGAATATAGTTTGAGCCTCGCGACATGGCGGTACCTGTATTACCCGCTACCAGGAGGCTATAAAGCGCAAGCAGGTGGCAGCTCATGTTGACACTGGAGTCAGTCACTTGTTTCCACATCACGTGTGAGAGAGAGACCATGCCGTGCTGCAGGGGTGGGATAATTCGCTTAATTAATAAAACACTCGCATTTAAATGTGAACATTTTGTTCTCATTTATGTAGACCTTCACACGTAATTTAAGAATTACCACAAATAAAGTAAGTTTAACTAAAAAAAAAATCTTCCATCTTTTGTATGAAACAAAAACATCTGGTTCTTTTCTAAGAAATTATTATAATGTGTACGTACCTATTATATTCATTGTGTTAAATCTTCCATTTTCATTACTATTTAAATACTACCATAATACCCGTTAAGAATCAACGGCTTCATTTGTAGTCGTATAATGTGTCCCATTGACATTTTCTGGACAATGATTTTGAATGTAAATCATGTTTTAGTTACCCTCAAAATCTGGAAGACGCATTTCAATTAAAGACTTTATATATAATAAATCAAACATTTACTCCAGTGAAAGTATGAAACCGTTCTTCGATTGAAGATTTCATTATAAACAACATTTTTGTATTTACTTTAAGTTTTTTGGAGGCCCCCATGTGAATTTTTGGTCACCAAATATCCTGCACCTTTTTGGTGACGGGCTACCAACCCGCAAATTTTCGGCTTCCATATTTTTAACTTTGGTTTTTTGGAAATCTTCCCATAGAAATTTTCCATCCCCAACGATTCCTGCAACCTTATTCACTGTGTGCTACCTGCCTGCAAAATTTCATTTATCTATCTCTTCTAGGACTCAATACATTTTCATCAAGCTAATCTTCTCTAGTTTACTAGTGATGGAGGAGGTAGGGGTTTAAATTGCAGATTTTGTGATTTTACTAAATTAAGGTTTTCTTCACTTTCTAAGTTTTGACATTTTGGAGAATGAGTTGCCTTGAAGGTAATAAACTAAAACTATGGAATATATATATATAAAAGTCATTCTCATTCAAAGCTATCTTACTCGAAAGTAAAAAAATTTGGTGCTTCAAATCTTTCTTCAGGAAGTCCTTAATTTATTCTGTTGTGTTCTTTAATTTTCAAGGTATTAGCTGATGTTTTATACCTCCTTGCCAATCTTTTAACTTTTTAGTGAAAATGGGAAGAACTGGTCGAGTGGTGAAAAGCACTAGAAAAACACACATTATAGATTGTTATGAATAAGTTTAAATTAATTGAGAATGTAAAAAAATAAATCATAAATTCTTACCTTAGTGGCTTAGTATGTTTTTAGGTTCGTTCAGAATATTTAGATGTTGGGGTGTTGCTGAGTGAAACTGTGAGTAGGATATTCTCCATAGAAAACACAGATGCTCACCAGTATGTCGGCTTATAAGATCACTATTCATAAGTGTTGCGGTTGAAAACACTTGTTCGCATGAATACGAGATTGCAAACAACATAGTTTGCCATGTTTGTAAATTTTGATCTGAGCATGGTTTCATATAAAAATAATACAGTTTCGTTGTGTTCAAAAAAAAACCTGCTTCACAACGCAAAACATTTTAATTATTTATCTCGTAGGTTGTATTAAACACTTCGTTTGACCGTAGTTTGCCCATCCCTGGTTTAGGGCATCACTCTCGTCCTAGACTGACCTGTTGATGACGGGGACATCTGGGTTTTAATTCCAGTCAGGTCTAGTGAGGGTGGTTTTTCCTAAATTATTCCCAACCCTAAGACGCTCTTGCGTGGTGTACACTGGGAGCTAGGGTATGACGGTGACACTTTTCTTACCAGTGTGGCACTTAAGAACAGTCGAATTTTGAAATAGTCTGGTGGGCCATCTTTTATTTACGTTTATAAATGAGTAATTAAGATGAGAACGTGTTGAATATTATGAATATCTCGTAAATATTTTAACAATGCCTAAATTTTAAACAAGTAAAATGTATAAAAGTGTGTGTCTTAGACAATATAAAGTTAAATGATTAAAAGTAAAAACGTGGAATAGAGACCATAAATTGAAATATATGTTAAAATAAAAAACCTACATAATATTCTCGATATTAGTTTGAAGCATATTGGCATTTTGATAATGAATATATTAATGTTCGGTTCATAGCGTGTTTTCTTCAGCAGCGCACATTATTCACGAGCCCAGATGGTTTCAAACCAGTGACTTCACAAAGTTCATAGTGATATGACATTCAATGGTATGGCTGTTGAAATAAAACTTACTTCAAAAAATTACATGTTGGGGAAAGTTGTATTTAGTGTATATTTTTCTCGTGTCGCCATGCCACCTGAATCATATTCGCGTGTCACCTACTGGTACGCGTGCCATAGATTAGCCATCCCTGAGCTTGGGGTGTTATGAGGGTGGTTGTAGTGCTTGAGGGGTTGTGTTATAATAATGATAATGTAGGCAGCCATCAGAGTGTGAACCAAGACTGCGTCACATTTTGCAAGTCATTTCTTAANAACCCCCCCCCCCCCCCCGAATTTACCCGTTGCCCCAGCACTAATGCACAACACGGTTGTCTTGTTAGGTTAAGTTGGGGAGCTAAGTTGTTAAGAGTAAGATTGCCTTAAACTGCAACGTCAGATTGAGAAAAAAATGTTTAGCCACCTTCCTAACTCAGATTGCTATACCTTACCTAATAATTCTAAAAATCTACAAAACCTAAAATCATGTATCCATCAGCTAATGCAATGTCTGTCCAGCGTGTAATGTTGGTAACTGATAGCTATCAAATTATTTTTATTGAAAACATTGGGTAAAAACCAATATTATAAACAAACCTTTGTGGAAATGATTTTGATTTTCTCAATAGTACTACATATAAAAGTATTAATAAACACTTCTAATAATACTTCACTAAGAATTACTGTATAATTGGCTTTTTAGTAACTAATTGAAATAATTAAAAATATTAATAACGCTATTGTGTTCTTGATGTTGCGTTTGTGGCATCAAGATATACTATATTACATAAAATAATTAAGTTAAAAATGATTATATTCACACTTGTATCTTGTACATAACTGGCCAAAAAATAAATAAATGTGTTTTATGACGTAAATAAAGAGCCATACAAGATATTAGTTTTAAAATCAAACGCTCTTATTTTGTAAACACAATCGCATGAACACAACCGGACACGGTTTGTATGCCTCCAACAGATAGTTCAGCTTTAGAACATATAATTTGTAAAGAGTTTTTAAGTGAACTACAGACACTGCTTCTACAGAAAAAAAACCATCTAAACTGTTATTTTTTTAAAGTTCGTATTCCAACTATGAAAAAACGGTTAAAATAAATAGCTATTTAAAAAAAAGACTGCTGTGAAAGTTTTGACTGTCAAAGCTTGCAACAACTCATGGTTTGGCGTATGAATACAATAGAGTGTATCTGTTAATTTTGCTTGTCATTTATCATCACTCATACACAGAATGTACTTTAAATAGTGGCTATGAAGTGGATAGTTGGGGGTATGTATGTGATCAGCATCGAGTTTTTGAGACTTAAAAGTGTTATAATACTATGCTTTAAAGTTCTCAAGAAAGTAAAATAAATTGTACGATTATTTAGACACAAATTCGTAAAATATTGAATAAAAACTAAAGCTATTACAATACCAAACCCTCCCCACAAACCTTTTAGCCCTCTACTCTGATGATGCAGCCCTCAAATATTTTCTAGAGCGATCTAACGTTTAAAATAAAATTCGTGGGGGCAGACACTCCTTCCCGTCTACCAATGAAAAGGTCCCTTGTTTTGTTTTGGGTAAGGAGGCAACCCTTACCCTCAACCACACAATTAAAACCGGCTACTACACTACGCTAAGGTATGGAACCACCGTTCAAGACCTCATGCTGTTTATATCTTTTTTCCCCCTCATTATTGTTATCGACCTGTTTTATCGGTCCACCCCTTATTTTCACCCTCTACTAACTGCATGATGTTGTTTGCTTATTTTACCCTTATTCCTCTCCTCCCACCCACCCGGAGCTCAACCCCTCGCACACAAGGAACAGAAGCAGGCCGCTTGGCTTGATGCCTTGTGACGTAGGCGTCCATCGATTTTTCCCAGATAACCCTGAAAGAGCCGAAGGTATGTATGTATTCACATCGGTCATAAATGCGTTCTAAGCACCAGCACCGACAAAAGAGTTTATCTACGTCGGTCATACATGTGTTCTAAGCACCAGCACCGACAAAAGAGTTTATCTACGTCGGTCATACATGTGTTCTAAGCACCAGCACCGACAAAAGAGTTTATCTACGTCGGTCATACATGTGTTCTAAGCACCAGCACTGACAAAGGTGTTTACTTACGTCAGTCGTGCATATTTTTTCTAAGCACTAACACTGACAAAGGTGTTTATTTACGTCAGTCGTGCATATTTTTTCTAAGCACTAACACTGACAAAGGTGTTTATTTACGTCAGTCGTGCATATTTTCTAAGCACTAACACTGCCAAAGGTGTTTATCTATGTCGGTCATACATGCGTTATAGGCACCAGCACCACCAACGCTGTTTATTTGCGTCAGTCATGCATGTGTTTTAAGTATCAACACCACCACGTGACTTAACTGAGTCTTTGTACCCATTCGGGTAGTACGAATACATTGATTATTACACTAATGGTTCGTAAGGATAAATAAGTTTTAAAAAAATTGAAAAACCCACCCATTTGGTGATAGGGAGAGTGATAAAACATAATAGAAAAAATGCCCTCATTACATCCGACCAGGATTCAAACGACAATTTATTCATCCCCGGCAATTTAGTCAAATACAAGAGTGCCGAGTTTGTCCATGCAACCACTGATGCAGGAAATTATTAAATCAATAAGCCCACCTGTTACGATAGTACTACTATCAAAACGGTCAAATTAAAGGTTCGTTAACAGTGGGTCAAATATGTCAGTCATGAGGAATTCACGTTTCCGTTTTCAGAGATTTTTTCAAATAACATTGTGTGGGCCCAAGGGGAGAAATATATGACGCTAATAGAAGAGAGGTATCTTTATTTCCGAAAAGAAAACAATTATTCTTTTTGACAATCGAACGATCATTATACTTTAAATCGAAGGCAATGTTTTTCTTTATGATTTCGTTGATAAGCGAGGTTATAAAATGGTTTAATATAAGTGAGGAGACGCGTGGGATTCGAACGCCAGCTGAAAAAAGATTTCAGAGAGAGGTTGAGAAAATATCTCGGTGTAACCAGCCAAGATTCGAACCTTTACCTCCCCATGACCCCAGCCTGCCTTAGACCGTGTGATCATCGAGGAGGGCTTGATTTTATTGTAATGTCTTGCTAAATAATATATTAGAGCAGTGTTTCTTCAACTGTGGTGTGCGTACCAACAGAATTACGTGGCGTCCCCCTAAGTTGTATTAATCTTAATTTTTTTTAGTATAATTATAGGTCTGATGAACAAATTAGCGCAGATTTTGAAGATATGGAATGGATTTTTATAATTCTTACTTTTCCTCTGTCACGTCTTTGTTTAGCCTACCAATGAGTTTTTATTAAAATTTGGAACGACCGTTTGTACTTTACAAAATAGTTTAATACGAAGAGCTTTAAGGAGTACGTTGGCTAGATCAGTGGTATTCAATATGGTGTACGCAAGGACATATTAAAGGGTACGTAATATTTTATATATATTTCTGATTTCTAACTTGTATTTATATCTATATGTATAAATTTATATTTCTAATTTCTAACCTATTATTTAATTCAATATTCCGTATTTAATTTGCCTTAGATGTAGAGTATATAATATTTATAGCTTACATTAAGGGGTACAAGGTTGAACAGATTATATACATGGGGACACGTGAAAAACTAGGTTGAATACGATTGAGCCATCCAAGATAAGGTACACTTTTTTTGTGCACTGGGCTAAGCTTTGGCCTCTAGAAGGGTACAAGAGTCACGAAAGCTTGGGAAGCACTAGAGAGTGTTAAACGCTCCCAAAATCAATGATTCTCGGTTAAATTAACATACACTTGATATATCAAGTGACCCCTAATGCATTAAAATTATCTTTTTATAAACAGTATATATTATTGTAAATCTACGGCTGATCTTTAAAATTATAATGGAGAACTGCTTTTGACCGAACTCACCGAACAAGAAGGGCACACCAAGGAGAAAGATGTTCAGACAAATACAAAGTGAAAACATCTCAGACTAGTAACATTCTCTACCAGAATGGACCAATCAAAGAGACTTGTTATGTGTTCAGGTCTAAGAAAGAGAGATAACTATATGGTATAGACAATAAACAAATTCGATAAGTGCTTATGTTAGGAACACTCCTTCTGAGAGAGCTATGCGTCTCATCACTGGTGATAGGGATTAAATAACGTTAGTGAGGGATTTAAAGTGTGAACTTTCACACAATGCCCAAAACCACATACCCGACCATTTGGGTACTAAAGCGAGCACAAAAAACGAATTTTTTCAGACCCAGCTAAGATCACTCTGAGTTCTCTAGAGTCTAGGGTTGTAGCAGATCTTTCCAACCACTCAACCAATGAAACAGGCATAATTCAGGCGAGATGTGATTTATTCAAGAGGTTGATGACTAAGTGGTTTACACTCTAGACTGACTTGGGTGGCCAGATTTCAATCACAGCTATTGGTGGGGAAGAGGGGGTAGTGGTCCTCAAAAAACCTTTTCAATTTTGTTTAATTTGTAGTCCTACCCTTAACGCACATAAGCCATAAACGTATTAGTCTTTAAGAGTAGGGAGGAAGAAATCTGTTTAGAACTACGCATAGAATAAGTGTGGAAATCCCTTCATTACATGCGGCCTGGGATCGACGAACGAGCAAGTACAGAGCTAATCTAACGATTTAGACTGCGTGCCCACCACCGGTACGAGTCTTAATATACCAACTTTGATTTAACATCTAAACACGTTCCATTCTTCTTCAGTTGTTTTAGCTCACACTGATATCGGTGGACACGTAAACTAGATGTCGGGCTCGTTTAGTCTATTTTGGCAGTGATAAAGAAGCTGTAATTTGAATCTTGGCTGGGTGTACTAGGGTGATGTGTTCCTAAATTCTTTCCCACACTCCCTCCATGAAAGTGTGTGTGCACATTTCCCCTTAAGAGCGTGCATCATATGTCAGTAAACTTTGTGACAATCGACTATAAATCGTAAATTTACACAAACACGATTGAAATTGGATCATTTTTGTTTTAAACCTAATGGAAATAAAGAATTATTAGAAGTTCCTAATACAAAACATTGTTGAAATATTAAATTATAATTGGACGAAAGCTGCATTGAAAAGGCCATTTTTGACCAGTTTAGAATTACTTCACAGACAAGCTTTGTGCACAAATCTTCGTTCTGTCTTAATAGGGACATACTGTAGCTATTAACAAGAAACTTTATCCCCCATCGTCACCGTGGGAAGCTTCGAGTAAACGTTCAAAAAGAATAAACTGCACACATTTCTGGCATATTGTAGAATCTTATCTTTTCCCATTTACTCCCAAACCTCGCACGCACACACATAAACGCAGACGCGAGCCGGGAGCTGAGTTGGGCCTTCTATGATGAATGTTCTTAATTCGATCTTCCAAATACTTACTTATTAGTGTAATTAAATACGGGTCCTTGACTGATAGTAAGACGTGGCATAAAACTAATAGTTAATCTCATTCTTAGATGGCACTAGGGCCAGTATTTATGAGTGTACGGCTCATCTGTCGAGTCTGAATGGAGGGCTGGTTTGTATGGAAACACAATGTACGCCCCAACAGGCACACAACAACGACTGCTCTCCATTTCTTCTATAAATGAAGTGTCTTATAAGTTATAGCTAAGTTTCCCAGGACCACCCACGCGACTTTGGTCCTCAAGTTCAGTGCTTGCTCAGACCTGTTTGTTGAGACAGCCTCAAGTCTCGAGACTGCGTTCAAAATCCCACCAACAACTTGCGGTTGAGTGTCTGCCCCTCGTTCCCTCTCAGCCTCTACTGAGTGAGAAGGGGGTAAGAAGAAATCAGTTTTAGTTCCGATCGGACTAGTTTTATCATAATCCCTCTCCTTGATTTTGGTCGGCGAACAGACATTCACATAAAATGGTAAACGAGCTGGTCATCTTTGCTAGCCAAATCCAAGAGGTGTTGGAGTTTTTTGAAGAAACTGGACAAAACTAAAGGCAATAGCTACCATTAGTTTACTTTTAAGAACATAGCATACATACCTGGTTGAAGTGCATCTTTGAACGATTTAAATGGCATGAAGGGTTTTACATATTAAGAACATTACATGAAACTATTACAAAATTAAATATGAAGCAAAAAAATGCCACTGTAGCCAAGATTGTCATCATTGTAGGTGTTCTAAGTTTTAACTCCCCTAATATTATTATTTTTTAATTGTAATATATAATAAAGAGTCAACGTCTGAAGTAATTTTAGTCTACAAATATTTTTCGTCTGAAATACAGTCTACAGTCGAACTTTGTTATAGCGTCATCAAAGGGGCCAAACAAATTTGGACGTTATGTCAAAGTGACGTTATAAAAGAGGTAGCAACAAATATTTAATAGCTTGGAAGGATGAACTTATCACAAATTTCAGATTGCATATAATTTATAAATGAAGAATATATACTAAAAAAAATGTACTGATTTATATAACTTACATTTAGGTCTGTTCCCTGTAGTAATCTTTAATTATCTTTTGAACTCTTATTTCTGTAAAATAAATTATACTGCTTGTAATATTGTTAAAAATGTAGGCCTACGTATAATGATTACCTAAACTAAAGTTTAACTTAAAACACACGGAAATAAGGGCACAGTCGAACTGGTCCGACGGTCAAGACATTCCAAAAGGAATTTTCGAGCCCTTACCGAAGGGTCTTGTCGAACTGGTCCGATGGCAAGCTCGCAGGCAGCGGCTGGGGGGTGTTGTCGAACTGGTCCGATGGTTGAAGGACCACCCAATTAGTAATTGTCAGTTGTTTGCAGGGTGGTGTGCAGTGATGTTTTCAATGCTAAGTGAGAGAGGGTGTAAATTAGTGGTGCATGAAGGTTTCAATATTCTAAGGTGGACAAGACACAAACGGGCCAAAAGTGGCGGTGTTCAAAAAGGAAAGGGTGTTCGGCGCAATTATTTACAGATGACGTGGGTGAACCTAACCTAACATAACCTCCCTCCCCTCCCACCTCTTTATAATAAGCATCAGACCAGTTCAACCTTAAGCCCGTATCACATGACACTAGCTCGTACTAGAAATCAAGTGTGCTAGCTAGCGACTAGATATCTGTATACTAGCTAGTATAATAGAAACAGGACTAGAGTATTCACACGCTGCTAGTTTGGTACTAGGTTCTAGTGCAAATATTTATGGAACTTCAGAGATTAATTTCGGGTGCAACAGCTGCATTAATTGCTAATAAAGATATTGAAAAATATGAGAGGGAGCCTAAGAAAAAGAATATGGACACGGGACTTGTTGGGAAAGACGAAATAATGGTCGCAGGATGCTAAATATGATACATTCGGAGGTTAGGTAGTATACATTCGGGGTGACACAAACGTTTAGTATCTCCCTAAATTTGTATTCATTTATTTACGATGTGGTCAGAAGCCCCTAAGCCCATGGGTGTCCAAGTACAGTATCCTTGATTCACAAATGTTCTTTTTTAAGCCTACACACACTTTATATTCTAGAAAAAAAAAATCCAAGGTTGGCATGCTATCAAGTTTATTTAGATTAAAATTGGGTCTGGAACACAGTTTGTCATTTTTAGATGACATGTTTTAAATAGAATTTATATATAATAAATATATTGTCATATTGTGGCAATTTGGTATTATATAAACAAGGATGTTTAGAATAATTTTCCACCAACAACAAAATCACATCCGAAGACCATGTCGGCGCCATTTCTATTATTTACTCTACACATAGTCTGAGGCGGCATTGATTGGTCGAATTACACAAACTAGTGTCGGAACTAGTACGAAAATAGCGCATGTTCTATCCTCACAACTAGTATGGTAGCCAGTACCAAGTGGCAGAACCAGTATACTTTTTCTGATTCACATGACGCTAGATGATGACGTGCTAGCTAGTGCTAGCTAGCACACTAGATTTCAAGTACTAGCTAGTGTCGTGTGATACGGGCTTTACTAATTGGGTGTTCCTTCAACCATCGGACAAGTTCGACAACACCCGGAAATAAAACCTTGGCCTTGAGCTTAGACGAGACAGTTCCAGCCAGCTCAGTGAAAATGAGGATTTGTCCTCTCTTTATTTTGACCTTGAAGCACCTAAGGTCTCGCAACCCTCTCCCTGAATTTGGTTTGACATTCATTCTATTATTAGACCAGCGCACTGTATGACCAGTACACTCCCGGCTTGCTATAAAATAGAATTCTGTAGGAATTGTACATTTTTTCGGGTTTTTCCCCCCCATAAATGTACATTTAAATACAATTTAAAGTGAATTAAAATTTAAAGTAAAATAAATATCAGAGAAGTTTTTGAAGCTACAACCGGGTAAGGACGCTAAAACAGAGGTTTTTATAACTAATAGATTACATTTTGACCGGGCTGCTGAAAAAATGACAGTACGCCTGAGTTGACGGAATAGCCGAGGTCGTTATAACAAAGTTCGACTACACACATTATTTTGAAGGTGAAATTACATAAATTATAACTGAGCTTATGAGTTGACAAGCCTCAATTCTGTGTTGTTTTTATGTTTGTGCTTTAACCTACGTTTACTTCGGAAGGTACCATTCGTAAATAATATATTACAATCAATATGCAATATTAATATCAATATATTTGAGTAAAAAAATCTTTTTAGCTATTACGGGATTTCTGAATGTCTGCACCACGTCTTAGTGCAACGATCGTTTGCCCCCCCCCTCCCCTCGCTCCTTCCCCCCAACCCGTCACACACTCACATTAGTAGAGTATTAGGAGAGTTTCTCACTAAAAAAATATCAATCTTATTTTGCAACCTTAAAATAAACTACCTTGATATTGGACATAAGCCGTTCTCTGTCTCCAGTGAGGTTATTTCAAAATAGAACGATTCATTTAGGCACTCTAGATGTATCTTTCTCTGACCAGATACACCCAAACAGCTGACCATCTGGGAGTTGACGCGTGCATCAGGGCGAGAAGATCAGCTTCCACTCCATAGGTCACGTTTTTACCCCCCCTCCCCCCCACTCCGTAAGTTTACAGTTGACCTAGTCCGGATGTTGAGGGTCACCCTTCTTATCGTTGTTCAACGTTGGTTTTAAATAAATGTATCAAGTAGTTTCATTTTCCCAAGAAAGTGATGTAGAAAAGCTTGCTTAGTTTTAAATAAATTCTGTTTTAATGGTCTCAGGTTTAATTCTAGAGATGTCCAAAAAAAAGCATCATTAATGAAACTTGGTATTATGTCATTTATATAGTTAAGTTAGTTTATAAGTCATATACTAATTTAATCAATCTGTTAATATATTGCACGTTAAGTCCCCCTCGCCCTTCGTAAAATTTCAAAAAATATATCATACTAGTTTATTTGTGGATTACAATATTTATTGAAAATTCACAAACTAATGTTATTAGCAGGGCTCGGATTTTGAGGAACTTAAAATTGCCAAAATAAAGACCTATAAAATGACGCTAAAACTCTAAATAATGACTTTAATTTTGCAAAATATAACTTATTTTTATTGAGATTCCATAATTTTATGTATTTATTACAAGGGTTAGGATTTACATTATACACGCGAGCTAAAATATTTCTTCTGGTCTGTCGGTGTGGACTCGTCTGGAATAGAATGACCCGTATACAGTCCCAGGAAACCCTTTGGTTTAACATTGCTCAGTGTCCATAGAGGAATGTTCGCATATACCAGAACGTCACACAAATCCTTATAAAATGTTGAGGATTTTTCTTTATTCGTGGATGCATTTTTTACAAGTGATAATTGAGAGGTTTTCTTTTTATCAATATTCTGGATACCACGGACATGTTTGTTGCGACTGATATGCTGTTGAATGGTTAAATCTTTAATCTGATGCCAGCCACTTTCAAGTCACATATTTTACAGAAAAGTATTTCACTCCCTTTATAAAAAAAATATCCTCCCCGAATTTATTAATAATTTGCCTCAAATGACTCTATTTATATGTTTTGGTTTAAAGCATTCTAAATGTATATAAAATTATTGCAAACGAACAAATATAACGTGCTCTTTATAAATGAGAACTATGCTTTTAAAATCTTTTGACAGCTACTGAACATGGAATAAAAATATCTGCTTTAAAAGCGATGGATACCCACGCCCCTAAAGCTCTTTCCTGACATGGTATAGGGAGTGACTCACCAGGAATGTAAAGATGGTACAAAGTTAATTTGAATTCTAAAAATTGCTTCCCCCCGCAACCCTTTCCAACTTAGGTGTAGTGAAGGTGTCGTTCAAACTATATATTGCAATGTTTACTCGCTGCCATAATATAGAAGGGTGAATTATAAACATCTATAGCTATTATGAATATATTACAAACGGAAACATTTCCAGAAAAAGCTTGGCTTGTGTGAAACTTTGAAGTCACATATATTAATAACCAAATAACTAAGATTCATATTCAATTTTAAATTCCTACTCTTAACGTTTGAATTATTCTAATTGGATTCAAAATCTAAAATCTAAATGGGTATCATATTCAGATTTTATAAATTTAATTTGAATCTAGAATATACATTTTTACTGAATGGAACTTTTTACTTTCTCTTTATCCCTCAGAGAGAAGTATGATTGTAAAAAAAAAAAAATCAATCTTGAGATTTTGATGGGTGTCATGGATTCATGATCCACTGTAATCGAAAAAGTGTTTTTCGTAACGCCATCTCTTTGTGTGTCAGTAACTTGGCCTAGATCCGGAACAATTTTCCCAATAGGGCTAAAACTTAGTACCGTGGGTCTTTATTGGGTTACCCCAATTTATGAAATTAAATCTCAGACCTTAAAAATAATGGTAGGTTACTTAAGGCTGAAATAACAAAACTTAATTTTCTCAAAACTGACTAATTGATTTTGATTAAAAATCGTATACATTCATTGTTTAACATTATAAACAAAATGGCGACTCTTAACATTCGTGTGAAAATTACTTTGAGGGTATCTTACAAAAGCGGAATTTTCAAATTTTGGCCATATATTTCTAACTCTCTGAGATATGAAATAGCTCATCATCAAAAAATGTATAACTTTTAAATATAGAAATTATTTATTTGAAATACCTTTGTATAAAACCAATAGTTTCCAAGCTATAAGAAAATACTTTTTTTCGTGTTTCTGTAACATTGTCTATTATTTAATGCCCGCTATCTGATATATTTTGTTTCACAAATTCTACGAGCAAATTTCATCATTAATAGGTAAAGGAGCAAGAATATCTGTGCGCAGCACCGTACCATTCACCATACCATTTTTAATAGATGGAACCATTAACCACTCCACCAAACTTGCTGAAACTAATGTTGTCAACCTCTCCCTTATTTTGGAACGCGCGTCTCTATACAATACTATACAAAACACTATAGGCATATTAATATACTTACTACGCTATTTAGTTAGGAATGAGCAGGTTGAATTTAGAGGAAGCGTACCTGTATTTGCGTAGAGCAATAAAGGAAAAAAATTTGGAAAACCACTTTCATTAGAACAGATCACGTTTCGAACCCCGATCTCCCTGCCATTGTCAGTCTAGTCCATTGTGAGAGTGACGCCCCAGAGACCGTGCAGCCACCAAAGCAAATTAAAATTCTTACAAACTGATTCCCCTTTGTTGTCTTTTAACATGGTCATATACCATTTTTGTTGTATTTTTTAAAATAAATTTAAACTGATTTACTGGTCGTAATTCCGTGGTATTCCAAATAAAAATACAGAAAACCTCTCAAAGATTTGACTTCTGGTTTAAGCTGTAACTTTAAGCTGTAACTATTTAAGCTACTCCTTAACCGGGGGTGTGAGATGGGCTCTTTAAGTGTAGTCCTTGGTTTTAACCCAATATATGCTAAAAGCCTAAA
This sequence comes from Timema californicum, assembly GCA_902141385.1. Classification (NCBI taxonomy): domain Eukaryota; kingdom Metazoa; phylum Arthropoda; class Insecta; order Phasmatodea; family Timematidae; genus Timema; species Timema californicum. The sequence goes on along the minus strand of CABFOW010000438.1, from coordinate 5,713 downwards.
AACACCTACAAATGATAATAGATATGTTATTGTTTACAGTATTTCGTTGGAATCAAAACACTTGCCCATATAGCAGGGCTCACAACCAGTCACGTTTTCAATCTTAAAGTCACTTTTTTGAATAAGTCACTAAAAGTAACTAACTTTTTTATAAAGTGTCACTAAAAGTAACTAACTTTTTTTATAAAGTGTCACTGAAAGTCCCTTTTTCCTAATTTTTTCTCATTAGTTGAAGTTATACTTTAAAAGGTACGTCGGGTCTCTGGTGGAGGATGACCTCTCTATAGAGGGGTCAGAGCTTACGTCTCAGATGACCTGTCGCCAGAATCTTAACGGAGTCTGGCGGCCGGCCGAGGGTTCCCAGAGCCCCGGTGGTGTTCGAGTCCGTCCCAGATTTGATTGTAATTTTATTTTATTGAAGAGTCCTTATGAACCACACTTGAGGGTCTAGAATGTGCTTCTACCTGCTGATAGAACACAGCGACCAGTAATTAAACATCTGGAAATTTTGACATTTTTGGTGGCTTAATTTTTATGGAGGACAAATACAATAAACTTGATCATTTTATGAATCATTAAAATTTAAATAACGAGGACAGCATTGTTCTTTTAATCAAAAACCTATGTGTTGATAATTATTAAATAATCTTCTCTATTAGCAATTAACACCCTAAATTTTTTTTAGGAAATCCCTCATCCAGATTAAAGCTTAAGAGTATATTTAGGGAGATAGATCTTTTAAGTGTCAGTAGACCTAATTATCCAACCAGTTAGATTGGCTGTGACACCATCTGTAAGCTCAAAACCTGCGTGGTTTAAGTGCTAGTGGCTTTTTTTCATCAAATGTGTACAGCAGAGGATGAAGTTGTTACTCTCCCATTATAAGAATTCCATTTTAACTGTTATAATCAGTTACAGCTCATGCTTCATCTTTGATTAAATCAGCCCTAATATATTTGGGGAAAATCACAAAAAAAATTGTTACAAATATAAATAATCATTATTTTAGCTCGTGTATATATAATCTCGACTGCATGAAATAAATAAATAGGCTACTATGAATTCCTGAAAATACGGAGGCAAAAGTCACCAATTTGTACATTTTTTATGTTGAATAGTCACTGTTGACCACTTTTTTTTGTCACTATTTGAACAATTTTTAAAGACATCCATGACTTTTTGGCACAATACACTACCGAAAGTGACTATTTTAAACCTTTTTCGGCAATAATCGTGCTTAAATAATAAGTTTATAGCCCTGCGATCAGGGGAACCTGAACATTTCCTTACCCAAACTGCTAAGGGGGGAAGGGGTGGGTGGCGTCATGTATGTGCTTATTTAGATTGAAAAAAAAAAGTACGCGAACATAACTTACCACTACCACTGATCCATTATTTGATAGTTTCTATGTGTATAAACCAATTTGATATGTGTGTGTGTATGTATATATAATGTATATCATGAAGGTCTATATTTATGGAAGTTAAATAAAGGTAATCGAAAAGTAAAAACAAAATAATGACAATTTACCGGTCCCAGCCCTAGAAAAGTGATATTTAGAATCCAATAAGATACAAATTTCACGACTATAATAATTATACGGTCATCACAATTTCATCTTGATATTAATTGCTCTTTTTTAAGTATTTTTATTATTATAGAGTAGTATTTTGATTGATCAAAACATTGGAACTTATTTTGCCTTCAACATAAAATATATATCGGAGACTCGTTGGACTAGGTTAAGAAATTTTAAGCCATTAAAATAAAGAGATGAGACTAAACAAACATTTTATATCTAACTGGTCACGATAATCATGATTAGCTCATTTACAGAACCTTTCCTAAAACTGGCCCCTCCCAGACTCCACCAACGAGAGATCAGGGGAGAGGGAAAGTACCCCCTTACCCCCTCCTTAGTTCCGTCCCTTATGCCACCGATAGTGCACACTACATCAATCTGATGCCTTGAATTTAGGGGTGTTAGACGAGGCTGGACTAGGTTAGGTTAGATTAGGTTAGGTTGGATTGGGTAAGGTTAGTACTGTTCAGTTATAAGGGATAGCCTCTAAGCAGATGTGAATCTCTTTCAATCAGTATCAATGGAGGGGAAGAAGGGGTGAACGCATAGGAACATTCTTTAATAATGGTTTGACCTCGTCGATATTTGATCTAAGCTCGGTCAATGTGTGTGGTCCACTACCTAAATGATCTTGACCACGGTCACTGGCTCATTCCTGTAATGGTCTCTCCATACCTGAATGGCCCGAAACTAGTCTTCTGTCACGTCGTATCTTCCCATAATCAACATTCAGTCTGACAAAGAGAAGATATCGTGCAGCATCTAGCGCGAGTGAAGTGGGGGACACGGACCGCATATTGAACACCCTAGCTGGCCTCCAGGTTAGGTTCTTGTCCGGTTGACAGACGTCAGATACTTTCAAGCTTTTTTTGTGTGTTGTTGTTTACCGCATCTCGTTACTTGTTTGGGAGATCTGCATTTAATCACACCAATAAACTTAGAAAGGTGGAACTATAATAAATGCACCCACGTGTTCACTAAGGGAAAGTGGAAAACTATTTAAAATAAACCACCCTCTCTTCTACCTTCCGGGATTCAATCCCTACCTCTAACGTAACTGGCAAACCAGATCAGATTAAGTTTATATTTAGTTTGTCTGCCCACTGATCTGAATTATTTAAAACATGAGTCAAGATTTACCATCAGGATGATAAAGATTGTAGTAATAATAATAATAATAATAATAATAATAACAATAATGCAACAGTTTCTTACATTTATACCACCTATCGTTTACTTTATTTTTATTTGGTGCTTTATCATATGTCCAACATTATTTTCTGCAAACGAAACAAATTTTCAAAAATTATTTTTAAAAGCAAATCACAAAAAGTCGTGAAAACTAATTTAATAAACGTACCAGAATAGAGATTCAACCGTAAATTAAACTATCATACAGGTGACCATGAATCTATAGTGGAAGCACCAAGAGAAGAACCTTACATGACAGATTTATTAGTTACTATACATTGATTTATTTTCTGTGTGTCTATAAGTACACCAAACCATACACTTGGAAGCTGTCACTTTAGAAAATTGGTGTTGATCGTTAACAGCTGATCCTCTGTTAATGTTAGATTATTTTAATCAATTCTAAAAGTATTTTCTGGCAATTCTGCTATTGAGAACTCTATTATTTATCACACAACTCTAAGGTCTTAAAATAATGTTGGAAAGTTAAGTTATATTCTCTTTATCCGTCTTATTAATACCTTAAAAACAAATAATATAATAATTCTTGTTAGTTCCATAGAGTAGGATTTTGTTAGAAAGAATAGAATCATGGTTGAGTGTACCTAGGGTTGATCTTTTTAAATGGCTTTCCACTCCTTCTCCGCGCAAATGAAGAGTAGTTTGCTATATATTCAACCTTATTCATCCCTAACACATAACATAATTAATACATATGCGTATAATCCGAATAGATAGTTAGACAAGGCGACAAATTAAAAAAAAACCCACTATTTTACAGTTATAAAAGTTACCAAAACTATGATTATTTAATCATCGACGACTACTTTTGTCATATAGGGCTAAAAACTAACTTATAATATTGTACTAATAATTTATTGACATATGATCAACATAAATCCCATTAAATATGTTTGTACTTTCCAAACTTATTTTCTTTCAGAATTATACTATACCAAACTACATCTTAAGAAAACATTGAACCACCGTAAGAACATGACTGCAACCTCTCAATGGTATTGAATGTTTGATCAGAAAAAAAAAATCTTATCTTTATAGCTATTCGCAGATAAATATATTGCAATTCAAGATGGCGAGGGACGACCATCTCCTCGATTGGTTTTCTCTTTTCCCTCTCTCCGTCTCGCTTCTACCCATCTATGAGAGAGTCTCTCCGAGCGAAGCTTGCGCCGACGCCCACCCCTCCCATCTCCGCAGCATCCGGGGCCGCTGCATGGAGCCCGCCTCCCAGGGTGAGACCGCGCCCTGCCCCACTCCTTGACAGTCCGTCTTGCACCGGCAGGCGGCGGGCGTCGGACGCTCATTTGCCTCATGCGTCCGGTCATCATCTAACAGTAGGCCTACTCCCCTCATAACCCTGGCGCAACATGTCTGTTGGAGTAGTCGGGCTGGTGTCAATGTGTCTAGTGGTCGGACTGGTGTGGATATATGTATAGTAGTCGGACTGGTGTGGATACATGTCTAGTAGTCAGACCGGTGTCGATACATGTCTAGTAGTCGGACTAGTGTGGATACTTGTCCAGAAGTCTGACTGGTGTGGATACATGTCTAGTAGTCGGACTGGTGTGGATACATGTCTAGTAGTCGGACTGGTGTGGATACTTGTCTAGTAGTCAGACCGGTGTCGATACATGTCTAGTAGTCGGACTAGTGTGGATACTTGTCTAGAAGTCGGACTGGTGTGGATACGTGTATAGTAGTCGGACTGCTGTGGATACGTGTATAGTATTCGGACTGGTGTGGATACGTGTATAGTAGTCTGACTGGTGTGGATACGTGTATAGTAGTCGGACTGATGTGGATACTTGTCTAGTAATCGGACTGGTGTGGATACTTGTATAGTTGTTGGACTGGTGTGGATACTTGTCTAGTAGTCGGACTGGTGTGGATACGTGTATAGTTGTTGGACTGGTGTGGATACTTGTCTAGTAGTCGGACTGGTGTGGATACTTGTCTAGTAGTCGGACTGGTGTGGATACGTGTCTAGTAGTCGGACTGATGTGAATACATGTATATTCCATTCACGGTAGGAATTACTCTCTGAAAGGTCTTTTTTCCTAACAATATCCTATTTTATAATAGATTTCTGGTTGGGAAAAAAGCCTTTCAGAAAACAATTCCTACGGTGAATGGACTTTATAGTAGTCGGGATGGGTTCGATACATGTCTAGTAGTCGGGTTGGGGTCGATACATGTTTAGTAGTCAGACTGGTATATATAAGCTTACATGTGTGTTGTAGTTTGAGGGGTATCTAGTTAATTATAATACTAGGAAGCTACTCATTAATAAGTTAGTTAATTAATTTAGTAACATGCGCTTAAATAAACACACTGCTTCTTCTAACTAAACAAAACGATCGTTTTATTCGTTGGCAACGCGTATTTCTCAAATAAAATGTGAATGAAATGATTGAGTGGGGTAGTGACAGAAGCGATAGTAATCACTCTCTAGCTCGCGTGACCCACCAGGGGGTTGAACCATTGATCGTCGTGGTGCGTACCTCCCCTTCTCCTTCCCTAAACTAGTCGCTTATCTATCGCCTCTCATCTTCTCTCTTCCCCTACTATCAGCCGTATTAGGTTTTGTGGTGTACTAGGCACCGTTTTAAAATTAATTCACGCAAAAGGAAATCTAAGTCTTATTTTCCTCTTTGGTGTTTGTGTTGTTGAAGCGTTTCTTCTCCTCCTTTCATTTGACTTTGACATCTTAATTTAATACATCTCATTTGTGAAGTTTATTGCGTTGTATTCAAGTAAGTCGTTTAATGACTTGTGGTAGTAATATGTTGAGGTATAAAACTTTATCTTTATGGACACACAGGCTAGTGAAAAACAATAAGTGATGTTCCCTAAGATTTCTTTTGATTCCCTCTTTTGTGAAACATTATTTAATCGAATCGAATTGTAGCTTTAAAATT
>CABFOW010000437.1:255916-273875 GCA_902141385.1 Timema californicum | reverse complement strand
CTGTGACATCTCCAGACAGTTCTGATGTTGATGAAACTGGAAGAGACCATGACAATCCAAGGACTCGACCTATTCGAGAAAGTCGTCGGCCCAAGTACCTAAAGGATTTTGTCACCGGAGTGTTGTGATTAGTATTACATTGTATGTATGTATATATATATATATATCATCTAGTAATAAAGTAGGTTAAGGGTTAATTGATACCGTATTTGTAAATTACATGTGTGAACAGACTTCATCGAGGACGATGAGTGCTACAGGATAGCCGAGTGTTAGAGACTCACTGAAACTTATTGCGTGAGGTTGGCGAGACTGGTGATTACAGACGAGAGGGAGAGTAGTGGGGGCGTAACATGGTGGCGTGTTGACGTGGATAAACCGTGTGCGAGTGAAGGTCACGCAAAGGGGTTGTATTTACACAACATTTACATAGCACATGTTATGTCGGATCACCAAGTGTGTAATAACTAGGCCATGTGAGGTACAACAGAAGTATTATCCAGGAATTCTAAAATAAGTATCCCAAGCCGTGTGGAAATACTACATTTCCAGATACATAATGACATATTGTTTATTAAGTCGGGAGTTACTAGAATATGGAGAGTGTGTATTCCCGAAACGTTGATAGTACCAGTGGTGGAGGCCTTTCTTGAGTGACACGGTCATTTCGGTTTTCACAAAATATTCTAGGTACTACAGGAAACGTGCAAATTTCCTAATATGAGCTGGATGGTAGGGATAATCCTCAGGTTGTGCGACGTCTGTCAAAATACCAAGGCACCCAACCAACGGTCCGCAGGCTGTATACATTGTGGTGACCAAGTTCCTAGATAAGGCTTCTGTTGATCTGGCAGGCCCATCACCGATAGGCGTTTGAGGTGCATAGTACATGTTTGGAGCAGTAAATTGGATTTATAAATTTGTAAAATAATATTATTATTCAAGTGGTAGCCAGCAAAATATAAGTATTAAGATATATAATAATTTATCATGCTGGAGCTTGTAGGATTCGACCACGGTGCCCAATATACAATCATATATTGGTTTTTAACACTGATAAGCCACAGCATCAAAATTGTAAATATACGTCAGTGTATCATTCCAGCTCTAATCTGATCGAGTGGGTGAATCGGGGATTAGGGAAGATGTTTTGGCTTAGTGGCCACAAAAACCATTAATCATGGCTCTTATATATTCCCGAGATTGAGAGATTTCTGAATGATATTCCTCATTCGACCACTGGGATCTCGTTAGAACAACTCATGCTTAACCTTAAGTCAAAGAGAGAGATAGAGTGAAGAAGCCGTCAATTTTCCACCTGCTTCTGTGAAGAAAGGATAAAAAGGACAAGGGAAACCACCAAAGCCGCACAGATATAGAAGAAGCAGAAAGGCTATCTGGAATTCAAACCCCACCCATTATCAATTTGGACAATTATTGGTTTTGGTTTTGATAAAAAGCCATATGAGTTCGTCAACAGCAGATAAATATATTACTAAGCTTCACTTAAAATGTATTGGTCCTTTTCAGTTTGTATCGACCTGGGATAGTAATGCATATAGACAAAAAATATAAATCCTTATGATAAAGGTTACATTTAACGCAAGTAAAATGCGTCCTTATTACTCCAAGCAATTGTATCAACCACCAGGCGATAGCTTGGAACGATTTTAAGCAGGTTCTATTCCATCTGGCTAAAATTAACTGTGTTTCTCAGTGTAATGAGGTGCAGATAAATTACATACAGCCTGAAATAAATTAAATAAGGGTATTAGTTCTGTTCAGTATGAATTGTTAATATTTTATCCAAATGCGTGTTCTGTGACAGGTTATAATTGAAAAATGTTTCCTTTTATTTTGAATAATATGATAGTGTTAAAAGAATATAAAAAAATTATGAAGTTTAGTTTAAAAGGGCCCTAAATGGCAATAAGCCTTCCTGCTTCGAACATAACTTAAGGGTAGGTCATCAATATGACTAAAAGGACTCAAAAAAGCAAAGAAAGAATTAACATGGTTATTATTATTATTATTATTATTATTAGCACCGCGTCTTACTACCCGTTCGGGTTATACGCACTTACGCTAATGTGTAATGGTAGGGTGATTGTGAGATGAAATGGAGGACCTACAGTTTAACGTGGAATCCGAACCACGGTGGAGGCCTGGCATTCCCCAAATTCAAACATGGTTATTAAAATTGTTAAAAATTATAGTAGCTGAAGGAGTGACGAGAAAGATTAAAATAATTATCCTGAAAATTAAATTTGCTAAATTCCTGTACTGATTGAAAATAAAATGTAAAATGTTGCGTCACTTTTGAATATCTCTTCATTATTTGCTTAATATTATATTGGGCTTGCTTTGCATAACGAAAGGTTCCTGCAGGATGGCAACGTGGAAGTACTTCGGTGGTGGTACTCGAGTACATATTCCAGCTCCTTGACCTTTCAGAAAATATAAACTGAAAAGTAAGATCAATAGCTTTCAAAATATTTACCCAGATCTAGTTGTGAATTCAATATCTTTCAAGCAGTCATCAATTTCAGCTAAAACCTCAGTAATAACAAGATTTATAAACTATTATTCAGGCTACATTTGTTGTGAAACAAGTTATTTGTACAAGTTCTCCAATTGCTCATGAAATTTTCGATATCAAAAAAATATTCTTTCATCACATTTATGACAGCTGAGACTGTGAAAGTTAAGGCTCGAATACATCTTGCGTACGCAAGAACAATCAACGCGTGGCTAGCTGTTGATTTAATAGACACAGTTTTCCTAATACTTTCCATCCGTTTCCTGTCATTATATGACATATTGAGCACAGGAAATAAAAAAAAAGTGGAACCAACTAAACCTAACAATTATTTTTGAAATGCCAATGTTGGGATCAGCAGTAGCTATTATATCTGAAGCCTTTAAGAAAAGAGGTTGATCGAATAAGACGATGCATGACTGATGATTTTAACGGGTCTACTGAATTTCATAATGCTGTGTAAACACAATAACAAATTACTAGGATCAAGGCTTACAAATGGTTTTGCCATTATGCCTGCCTATTCACACACGACATACCTACTCATAATGTTTTTCACTAAGCCATTGCATCCAGGTTTATTCCTTGATTCAACAAGTGCCATAAAGTTGAGGGGGGGAAAAGTGTGGGCTGCTTTTTAAGGGTTCTGTATGTTTTAAGTTCACTGAAATCTTGTAGAGGTTCTGGATGTTTAAGTTTATTTAATTACTCAACAACGATAAGAATAAAGCTCCTAACTTGATTTCGCTTTGTGTAAGAATACAGACGAATTCTTTCAGGATTGAAAGAACTAGACTGAATTGTTTAACCTTTACCTTTGTATTGATGCTAGTACCAGGAGTAACACAGTTGATTCCTCCCAGTGCATATTATGTATTTAAGCCATCCAACGTTTTGACATTAACGTCCACATTGTCAAACACGCATTGAAGAAATCCTGCATTACTAAGTTGAGGTGATCCTTCATTGATGAGAGAGGCAAAGTATATTGAAATTTCATGAAATTGTGTGCATATTCCCATATATGATAATAAGTCTTTTAGATGTTTAAACCCATACAATCAATGAAGAGTTCATGCCAGACCATTTTAATCGGAGACAGGAATGATATTGGCCTTACAGTTGTTACTATTTCATTATTTATCACAGTGCACTTCCTGTTTGCCTTGGGTGACTCAGCAGCGTTCGTCTTTTTTGATAAACTTTGGGTAAAAACTTGAAGGCTTTCTGAAATTAAGTTTTCTCTACCTGACTTGATAGATTCAAAGTGTGGGTAGAAACTTAAATAATAAATAATCTTCTGTGTTTCTTCTTTTATGATGTCAGCTTCAGCCAATACTATTCTTAAACATTCTGTCTTTGCACCATTAATACATTTAAATTGGTTTGTGAACTGTGTCCGATAAACAGAACACATTTTACCTTCCAGAAACATTGGAAACAATCATTTGTCCCTTAAATGTTCTAGAAGAAAATTTTCAGATGTTTGTTTGAATAAGTATCCTCTAGACCAGATATATTTTTATAATATCCAGTAATTCCTTTTGGTTCTTATTTTTTCTAATTTATTTATTTTAACGTATTTTAATTTGAATTCTGTGTTAATGCAGTTTTAGAATAAAGAATTTCTTCATCTCTACAAATCCAGCAGTTTATTTTGAAATCGAAGTTAACTTCATTGGCCGTCAACCCTTTTTGACGCTCACAGTTTCTCTTTCAAGGTCCTTTCCACAAAGAGCACACAATAAATTGAGATATTTCATTTTATTCTTTTTTTTTTACATATAATCAAATACGAAGTTTTAGTGAATGATAAATACTGTCCTTTTTGAAAAATTTCATAAATGTGCAATCTATGTAAATTATTATAAGAAGTTGTAAATAAACCTATAATACATAACTTAAAATGTAAATTTGAAGTTCCGGTGTTCTTCGTTGTAATACCTTAATCAGTTTTCATACTATTTCACACAACAGTCGTTTTAAACTCTATCTTTAGGGGTGAATACCACCCTTAATATTTTTATGATGGACCCTAGGTTTCTGTTGTAAGTTATTCTATTCTCACCCAAGGCATAGCCTTCCAAAGTTTGATGCAATGTTTTAGATACACGTTGTATACATCATTTTAAAGCTACAGCCTTCATACTAAATATATTCCCATATTATCATTTTAAAACAAGCTACGACGTTAAAATTTTGAAAATCAAAATACAAAACAGTTTTTTGTACGTTTTTATTAAAATTATGACAAAATTAATGGTATTAGAGTTAAATTGATGAGTGACTTTTTTGTAGTGTGTTATTTTAGAATTACAACTAAAATAATTACATCATTACTATAATTGGATATAGGAATATAAGTCGGTTTCTAAAAGTCTGCAGATGTAAGGTTTGGGGGCAGGGGCAAAAGGGTGGAAGCACGGAGAGGGGGTAGTTTTGGGGAATCATCCCTCTTATAGTGGTCAAGCAACTGACCAAAATTCAGATTTCTCCTAACTATTCCCGGCATTTGACTTTTTTCTTTCCTTTTATTTCTCGGGCTATCTAGTCTACCCTTGATACATTCAAGCAGAGTAATATATACAATCAAGAAATAGCACAAATATCTGTAATTTGAAATTAAGTGGATAGTAATATATTAAATATTTACGTTTTTATTGAAAGTACACCGTTAGAATTATAGCATCCTTAGCTAGGTTATAATTATCTTAGACATGTATTTAATTCATTTGGACTATGTAGGTATTTGTATACGAATGAGCCTTTTGTTCTCTTAATCGATGAATATCCTATGTATTCGGTGGCATATAAGAGTGGCATTGAAGAGCTCTGAAGATGTGACGTCGTGATGTGATATGGGGTGAGAATAGACGAAGATTGTTTAGAGTATAAAATGGGGTTTAACAGTCTGGTCAGTTATGGGTTTCATGAGCAAAGTGGGAGATTAGAATTTTTTTTATGGAGAAGTATTATGTGTAGGTTGGAATAGCGTTTGAACATATCAGTCAGGAAGATAGAGTTCTATATGAATGTTTAGTTTGGTTGGTGACGAGGAAGAGGTTTCTGGGAAGCCCCTATTAGCTGATATACAAGGTGTGGGTAAATACATATTGCAAACTTATAGGGTATGTAGGGGGTCCAAAGTATATTAACTTTTAATAAGGAACTCGTGTACGGAAATGCACCGTTTGCGCGTTGCAGACTAGAACTTTTAGTATGTTCAGTAATGAGAATAGTTCTCATAATACTTTATTGGCTTAAATTACACACAAAAAAAGTTAAGTAATACAATAATTTCGCAAAATGACGTCCACAAACTACGATGCAAGCATTGCACCTGTGAAGAATGTTCTGGTACACGCTTTCAAAAAGGTCCGGCCTCATGTGGATTTCTTGCCCTGCGGCAAGAATGCGTGCTAGCAGATATTCCTCAGTTTCGACAATGATTTCGTAGACCAGGTTTTTCATATAGCCTCACAGGATAAAGTCTATCAAGGCTAAGTCCAGCAAGCGTGGAGGCCATTCTGTTGTCCCCCCCTCGACCAAGCCATCGCTCTCCAAATACCTGGTTAATCTAGTCTCGAACGGTGAGTGAAAAGTGTGGGGGCGCACCGTCTTGTTGCAGCCACATCTGTAGAAGTATTTGTAACACTGCACCTTCCAACAATTCTGACAACACTTCTTGCGAGAATATCAAATAAAAAGGGCCGGTGAGGCAAGGTGGAAAAATGTATGGACCAACTAAGCGACCGTCGATAATACCATCCCACAAGTTGATGCTGAATTGCTGTTGTAAATTAGTGGAGCGAGTGGCGTGAGGGTTCTCTTCGACTGAAACATGCCTGTTTCTGGAGTTTAAAATACCTTCCCTGGTGAAAGAAGCTTCATCGGTAAACAGAAAAACTTGAGGAAATTCAACTTGCAACAGACGATGTTGCACAAACCAGCAAGAAAATTAAACTCGTCGTGGAGAATCGGCTGTACTCATTGCTTGAACTCTCTGCGGATGGTAGTGGTGGAGCTGTTGTCCGTACACAAATAGCCAGATGCTCATATTATTATGATTAACACCCACGTCACGCCCAATGGGTTAGCTGCTAATGGATGGGTTATGTTCAACCCTATGAATCACCTCTTCTTGAAATTCCGCAGTACGGTGGTTCCTCCGAGACACGCAGTTTACCCTGTTGACTGCGAACGTTCCTGTTTCCCGCAATAGTTGAAAAACTCTGGCAAACACTGTATACGATGGAGATGGACAATTTGGAAAACGGTCTGCATAAAGTGAGCGAGGAGCCCTGCCATTAAAACGGGCCTCGCCGTACATTAACACCATGTTAGCGTGATTGATAAAAGTATACCTATCCATGATCTACTGCGACTGAACGTTAAGAAAGATTAGGATGTTTTAGCAAAACGTTTGACGTTTACAATGGTCGTTACATTGTTCGAGTCATCTCACTTTATCATGACATGGCAAATGCAACACTTTATCATTTGATATTGTTAAACAGTTCCAGTCTATAACTCGCAAATGGTGCGTTCCCGGACACGAGTTCTTTATTAAAAGTTGATCTACTTTGGACTCCTATGGAGCCTAGAAGTTTGTAACATGTGTTCATTTACATCATGTATATTATATTTCCTTCGTCTAATTTATGTTTACGATACGTGTCAACATATTGAAAATATGAGTAAAGGTAATCCTTCTGTAAGGACTTTTTGCCAAGAAGAAGTAGGTAATGAAAATCAGGTAGTTTGTCAGTATGTTACCAAATATATATATTTTTTAAATACAGACATATATATTTCACGTGATATTTTAAATTTATGTGTTTAACATAGTAGTTATTACTACTAATTAATATAAGTTGCAGAGAAAAAAAAAATGATCTTCAATGAAATGTGCCTACCTTAGCATTGCACAGTGAAAATCACATTTTAAAATTAAATATATGATGTTAAAATAAATATATGATAAATGATTTGAATTTTCAACAATCCATATTTTCACTAAAGTAAAAATTGGGTATAAATGTATTTGGACGTAAAAGATAATTTAAGGGTTTATATAGGAAAATGTTTTTGAGAGTTAAGAAAGGCGTTTGAGGCATATAAGTTAATGATTACCCTAGATGCATAGCTTGTTCAATATTTTACACCATGCTTTTGCACGGTGACCAGGTGCCTTTGATGAAAAAGAAAACAAGGAGACTCAAAATGTAGGACGTTAAAAAATTAAAGTTCAAAATCACTTAATGTTTTTTATTGATCGTTCAAACATTTTTTTTTTGATGAACTAATATTTTTTAAATACCTTGTTGGTTTAAAACATACTTATAAAATTCAAAATAAGTCATATCCTTAAAATTATACTTTACCAACAATAAACCATTTACTGAATCAACATACATCTTATTTCTCTCATGTGCCCATTGTGCTGAGCTGAAAGAAAACACATTCTCAACCGGTAAAGAAATATATATATATATATACACACAGCAGTTTTCAGTAGTTCTAAATGACATTCATCATGCTTGTTATTCGCAAAATAATGAAACCACTAATCATTGAATGACAAATTTTCAAGATCTGACTTTTTGTATTTAATATAGACAGAGCCCTGCGTTTGTGGAGTTCGCGATAGTTCGCGAATGTTAGATATGGCATTTTTTCTTTCAGATGTTTACATTTCAGGTTACCCTGATTGCAAATATATGCTCAGAATTGTCGCGATAATTCGCGAAAGCAGCGTTTTAGCGCGATATTCGCGATTTTGAATGATGTCCGCGATAATCGCAATTTAGTCGCGATTTTAGGCATTCGCGCTAATATTTTGGGATATTGAAAAATAAAAATTGAAAGTTTTGATGGAAGAGAGTGATGGCTTCGAAAGTTTAAAAATTGAGAATGTGCTGCTAGTGCTGAAGACAGACAGTATGTTCAGTGACTTCGCAACAAAGTGTTTGCAAGCGTTGTGGCTGCCGATTTCAAATGCAGATTCAGAACGATATTTGTCTAGGTATAGTTTAGTAGTAACAGACCGCAGAACCACAATGAAAGTGGATAACATTGTTACCAGCTGAATGTTGCAGTTTGGTGATGTTGAGTAGATATTTTGTATTTTTCTAACCTAAATTGAGATTTAAAAATATAGTCACAATTTTTGTGAAGTAACAAGATGATTTTTGTGTAATATTTAGTCTTTGTGACTGTACATACTTTTCCCGGACCAGCTGCCGCTAAATATTACTTATTTAATAAGTTGACAGCACATTTGCTTGCGGACTAGTGTTTTTTACCGTTTTGTCCAAACAATACGTAAATTTTTGGTTTTCACTTCAATATGTTTAGTTTGCCTGTTTCAAACATTGTCCTGGAAGTCCAGTTTTAACCCAACAAAGTCACCTTAATCACGAAAGTTTGGTAAAATCCACTTTTTTAACGCTTTTGTCTTAATTCGATAATTTCGTCGCAAAAATAGGATTTTTGTAATTCACCGCTTATTCACCGCTTTTGGGAAACTTAAAAACGAAATTGGGCTTTTTTATTCACCATAAAAGCAGGGCTCTGAATATAGATGTTTAATTACATAATTGGTCATGAAATTTAACATCACTTACTGGCCCTCTTTGATTTAAAATGCCTACAAATATTTCTACATCATTCTTTTCCAATCCATCCATTTAAAACAGGCAACAAATCAGACACTCCATTTCTTTTTAAAAAAATCATAGCATTCCCGTTTTAAAGACATTGCTTCCTCCGTGAAACAGTCTACTTCACTATCAAATCCCTCCTCCCGAGCACATGACAACACCTCTTTGGTCTTAAAGGGAAATAAATTAACATGCTAATCTGTTCTCTAGCAGGGAAGTTACATTTTGTATTATACCAATTATATAATTCTATAGTTGATTTAATAAAAAAATCATTCTTTCTTTTTTGTATCTTCTTGATATTGTCGTGAAAAATATACATTAGAGAATCTAAGTGACACAAATATGACCTACTTAATCTCAACTAAAACAAACTCTTCAGAATGTTAGTGGAACTAGGCAAAGATAAAAAATAAATATTTTTTTTCAAAGCTTTATACATCTTGCTACGCGCCAAAACGGTCACAAACTGCAGCCAAAACTTTCTCAGATAGCCTGTAGTCCACCGTCTGGGAGTGACAAAAAAAAGGAGTTCGGCGCCAATTTAGTAATTATATTTTTAATTATAGTTTGCAGAGAAGAGATCGTATAGTGGATGCGTTGGTGCGTTGTGTTGCTTAAATTAATAAAACAGTATATATTTAAATTGTTATTTTATTTCACTAGATTTTTTATATTATTTAAATTAATATGTGACACGTGTAAATTATAATTGGAGTGTGGCCGTCAATAGAATGATCATTTATTAAGTTAATAAAATATTAATCGTGGAGGTACATTTCGAGGTGTGGCTATTAAATAACCGGACTGATGTTGCTCCCAGCAAACTGCGATCGTGCCGCGACATGTTTGAACATGATTGTGTCTGATGGTCCTTCCCCCACCCTGAGCTCGCTAGACAAGCCAGCAGGTCGCTCAGTTTGACTGTAGCAGTTGATTGAATTAGTCTACGCACTAGTGGCGTGTCGGAAAAATGCCAAGTGATCACACGGAGCAACGGGTTAACCTCAAGTTTCTTGTTAAACTAGGGAAAACTGCCATAGAAGTTTATGCAATGTTGAAAGAGGTCTACGGGAATGAATGTTTATCCCGCACACAAGTTTTTGAGTGGTTTAAACGGTTTAAAGAAGGGCGTGAAACGACCAAAGATGATCGGCGCCCAGGACGGCCCTTAACGTCAAAAACGGACGAAAAAAAATGAAAAAATTGGTAAATTAATCCACGCTGATCGTCGTCTAAGCATCCGAGGGCTTGCTGAAATGACAGGAATCGACTAAGAAAGTGTTCGACAGATTTTGCATGATATCATTTAACATGCGGAAGGTTTGCGGAAAAATTGTGCCGAAACTCCTCACTCCCGAGCAAAAGGAATCAAGACAGAACATTGTACTGACATCCTAAACAACATAGCCACTGATCCAGATTTGTTAGACAAGGTGATTACTTGTGATGAGTCGTGGTTTTTTACTTACGATCCCGAAACAAAGAGGCAATCCATGCATTGGAAGAGCCCAAGCTCGCCAAGGCAAAAAAAAAGCTTGAATGAGCAAATCCAAATTCAAAGCAATGATGATTATCTTTTTCGACATTCGTGGCATTGTCTACGTTCACTGGGTACCCGAGGATCAGACGGTCAATCAATATTTCTACATCGAGGTTTTGACGGCCCTACGTGACCGTGTGAGAAGACGAAGACCCGATTTGAGGAATACCAAGTCCTGGACCCTTCACCAAGACAATGCACCAACCCATTCTGCCTTGCCTGTGAAAGAGTTCCTCGCAAATTAAGGCATCACCGTGTTAGAACATCCGCCGTACTCGCCCAACCTTGCCCCTTGGGACTTTTTTTTATATTTCCCAAGGTAAAGTCGGCGCTGAAGGGGACAAGATTTGAACGTGTGGAAGTGGTTAAAGCAAAAGCGACGGAGGTTCTCAACGAGCTGACAGAAGAGGACGTCCAGCACTGCTTTCAACAATGGAAACTTCGTATGGAGCGGTGTAGGTATCGCCAAGGGGAGTTCATTGAAGGCGATAAAACTTATGTTGTAATTGGTGACTAATAAAAAGTGTTATGACTTCAGTCCGGTTATTTAATAGCCATACCTCGTATATATGTACTTTTTGTCCATCCCGTGCGAAAATAAATAAACACCAGTACTCAATTTAGGACATTTCATTAAAAATTATTAGAAATCATGTCATGACTGACCAGTGCGAGGGCAGAACCAGTAGTGAGCCTCATTACCTCTATTCAATACTATTCAATACTATTTAAAACATTACACATAGAAGCGTCCAGAAAATTAAAAATACAAGAAAACTCTTGGATTGATCACCTTTTGAAATATTGGCCATTTAACTGTTCTCTTGTACCGTTAACAAACTTCCCCCCTGGTCATGCTTGTGTGGTCCCTCAAGGGAACCACAAAACGCTTTACTTGATAGCTTTTATGTTCTATTTTGAGTATTCCAACAACACTCAAATTAAGGGCTGGGTTTTACAATTACTACCTAACAGGTTAATGACCTTGCAAAAAACCCCGTTACTCCCTTCAAGTTTTCTTAACACATCTTATACAGTATTCTATAACTTGTTCGTAAAAATTGTGTCAATTTCAAATAATTTATGTATTTCTGGAAACAGAGATAGATACCTAGTTTTAGTATGCGACAGTGTTGCTTGTTATACACAAAGACAAATTCACAATACTCTAAGTTGTTCTGTTCTTACTGTATATATATATATATATATATACACATACACACACACACAGTATGTGTCTGACAGTTTTAAGGTTGATTTGGAGTGCATCGTCATGAAAATGCACTCCAATGCAACCTTCAAACTATCAAACCCGTGTTGAATAGCATCATGAAGAATATGCGCTGTGCAGCCTACACCAATTCAATTCTTGTTCAAACATTTCTTTAATTGAGTGAAAATATTTTTACCCTTAGTCCTTTTAAGCCCACTAAGATTTGTGTTGGTACTATCACAAGCAAATTCTACAAATTTTCAACAATACCAAGCCTATTTAGTGTATAGCCTCTGTAGGATGATATTGTATCAGAGGTTCCATTCGGATTTTTTTTAGGTCTTCAACTTTAGTTTGGATACCTCCTACCTTATAATAAAAAATACTGTATTAAAAGTGGAACTATTTTCAGATATCCATGGTTGCTACCATCTGTGCAGACACCAAGACAAGATATTCCCTGTAAGCAATCTATAGTTACATCAACAGAATGTGGCCCAAGAATTTTGTTTATTATAGCTTCAGTCTTTGTTCTAGCACAGGACACTTTCTTAGCAATATTAGAGTCACAATACAGTTCAGCATTTAGTTAAGTCGTACAATCCATCTAAACTATGAATGATGCCTAACAGTGTGACATATCAGTGCTGCCTCCACTACATTAACTAATTAGGTAGATTTGTTTGATTGATTGAAAAAACTTGATTTATCTTAGTATATCGCCAATGTTACTGCAACTCTGAAAGTATTTCTTGTGTTTCTGGGACTGGAGATGAACTTCCAACTCTTGTGCCCCTACAAATAGAGTAAACTAAATTTTTGTAAAAATAATTAAGAATTTTTTATAATGACAACAAATTCAATAGTTAATAATAAAGTAATAATTGAAAGTTATGTGAAATTTTAAATTATACTGTTCATAGTAAAACATATTAAAAAAATACAGTCAACCTGTTTAAAAATAATGTTAATGAAGATGCTATTTACCTGGATTACTTTTATTAGCTACGGAAACTTACGTTCCTGCAGAACAAATTAGGCACTCCGCTTCATATTCATTTCTACCTCGTTTAAATTATTTGTATTTGCTAGATAAGTTATCATTAAATTGGCATTTACGATAAGGCATTTTTAAACATAAGATAGACACATCCAAAGACCACACATCATCAGGAACGGAGACCAAAAAGCAATCAACATAAAGAACGGTGAATATTTAGGACACTTGCTGTTATTGGTTGCCTGACACCATACACGCAACCAAAGGAACGTGTGCATGTAAACACCGTGTGTACGTGGCGAGTTTGCTTACAAAAACGCTCAGAGACTGCCAGTAATAACTGAAATGCCATCTTACGGTAAGATTTCTAAATCCAAGATCACTTTGAGAACAAATAACACCAACAAATGGCAAATTCATTTATTTTGTAAAACTTAAGACATTTTGCAATTTTTGAAAATTCTTACCGTGTTCCGGACAGTGGGTTTAAATGTAGAACATGTCCGAGAAAAAGAGGACGTCTAGTCACCCTGTGTTTTGAGAGAATTTTTAAAACTATTTAAATTTATCTTTCGTAAATCTATGTTTTACAAGAGTTAAATTAGGCTAATATTGGGCCTCAATAGTAGTATCATACTCTTGTATATAAAGTATTTCTTCTTTAACGGAATTAAAGTGTTCTTTATTTTTGTTGATACATATATTTTATATTATTTTAATTTCAGAATCTGTGACGGTTTCCTTGTGGTCTATGCCAGAACAAAAGGTCGTTCTAGCTTGCAGATTGACAAATACGCATCCAAAAACAGGCTGCCAATGGAAAAGTCCAAACCAACTACTCATAGCTACAATCAACTTGACTAACAGGTGATTTTGCTAAAAGGCCTTCCGTGGAGGTATCTTACAGACATTTTCCTAAAACTTAATATTGAAAAACCTAAATATAATAAATTAGAATAGCGTATTTACTATGTCTATATTTTTTATGTGTTTTCTTTACTTTATATAATATTTCCAAATTATATTTCTAATTGGGAAAATACCCAAATTTAAAATATACATTTTATTCGTTTGAATGACTTTAATAACAAAAGTCAACATGATTTTTACTTCCATAAATATTTTGGATGTTTTAAGTCCAATTTTGTGCGTAGATCTTGGAAATCACAATCAATATGTCAAATCGCATCACACATTTTTTGTTTAATATATAGGTTTTTGTGTTCACGCGTATAATGTGCGTACAGTATCTTATTACGTTTTAGTGAAGGGAATCTCACTGTCAAATGACCTGAAGTATATTTGTTGTATGAAAACATATTCACTAACGTATAATAAAAAAAATTACACTGATCATGTTCATTACCAACTATTTTAGCATTTACTCATAGATGGCATTAGTGTCTCGAGAGTATCGTTGTTCTGCATACATACTCACCATTAGCGTCTCGTGACCAAAATTCTAAGGAAAACTTGGAAAGGGTGCTCCCTAGCTAGAGAGGACCCGGGATTTTTTTTTAATCTCTATGCTGAAATAAGCTATTTGGTGTTTTGTTTAGTGATAGTTGTGGATTGGGCGTCCTTCTGTTCTGTGATTTACATTATTGTGTTGTTACTTATTATAGACATATACTTATAAACTTTCTGTTGTTATACACATAAAAACACAAGCACCTGCTACAATAAACTCCACAAAACTCTAAAGACCGGTACACATGACAACTTCTTGTACAAAAGGTTGTGCAAGAAATTGTACAATATCTTGGTCACATGGATTGCATACAAATTTTAGCCAGTGACTTCTCACACGGCATTTGTGATAGCCTACAATATTTAAAAAAAAACATGGCACCTTTGGCTTTCTTATGGAAAAATAATTATTGAACGATTTGGAAAATATTGGTATTTAATGTAAATAATTTCTTAATCATTCCTAAATATTATGAAAATAAAAACTTTTTTTTTCATTTCTTTATATTATTTTAAAACCGCTGAAAACCTTTATATTTGGGGTTTAACCTCCATCCATTTATAATGGTTTGTTAGTTTTCAAGAATTTAGCTGTTTTTCTTACAATCACTTTTTTTAAAAAAAAGTAACTGTCTAGCAGACAAAGTTTTCGGGTTTACAACTCAAAAGTTGTACAAGAACTGATATAGGAAGTGTTCTATTTCCTGAAATTGTATACAATAAGTTGTGCAAAGCAGATCTTGAACAAGTTTTGGTGTTCACACAACACCATATTCAGGCTGCAACTCCTTGTACAACTTTATGTACAAGAAGTTGTGTCATGTGCACCGGGCTTGATGTGTAGGCACGGGTTCAGTACCTTGAAAATATTAATTTCCTCTTTCATGCCATACCATCCCAATTTGTTTTTAAAGGGGAAGCGATGGGTAGTGACTTCGGTTCTAGTTGTCACCTTTTGGGCAAGAGAAGTCGTAGCCCAGCTGCTTTAATTTTTACCTGACATCCAAAGATCTTCCCCTTCTCTACCTCCGAAATACATGACATCACAAATAAGAGCCACACTAGCTAGAGAAATGGGATGAAAATCGGGCAAATACTGATTTTCAACCACCATTAGATGGACTAGTGGACGTCTTGCATGCATGTTACAGTCACTGCCGTGTATGAGTTTTTTTTTCAAACCCAATGAGGCTTGTATTACATTTAAATGATCCGTATTTAGCTTAGAATTGCTCGTAGTTGAAAGAATGACCACCCGGTTTAAGGCGCTACTTTCACAATAGACTAGACTGCTAAAGATGGGAGGAAATCGAGTTTTGGAGTAATAAATATATACGTGTGAACAGGTATTAAGAAAAAAAAGCTGGATACATTGTATGCCGTAATAATCGAGTAGCGTGCGTGTACCCACAATTGTGTAGAGGGAGAGTGGAAAACACCGCTAGTTTACATAGCTGAGAGTCCTAGAAAGTCTGTACGAGCACCGCAAGTCCCTGTGGTACCTGCATTTGCTATAGCTTTATCTACTTTCACATATTTATATTCCGTAATAATCAAGTAGCGTGCGTGTACCCACAATTGCGTAGAAGGAGAGTGGAAAACACCGTTATCAAACGATCTGGCACAAACGAACTCTATGCATTTTAGCCACACGTACGCGCTTAAGTACTAATTACGCTAATAGATAAGGAATTGGAAAGTGAGCCCTTCTAATGGGGGTATGCGCGTCCCCTTGTGTACCATCGTTTGCTATTCATTCAACGTCAAAGTGTACCCCACAGTTGCCTGAACAGAGCATCGAACAGAAACGTCCATCCCCGTCGGTAGCTAGAAGGTGTCTAATAGATAACGGTATTTACAAATACCTGATACGGTTTGCGCATGCGCAGAGACCATTACGGTATTTAGGTCATTACACAAACAAATAACTATTTAGGCTGTAAGAAGAACCAGTATACTTTTAATATTATCATTTCCACAAGTTTCACTGCTTAAATGTATTTTAAGATCAGGAGTCAAATTCATAAACATTTTAAATGGACGTATTTGTGCGTGTATCCATATTTGCGTAGAGGGTGAATGGAAAACCTCCCTAAATATGCTCGGCGCCGTTAGTAGGGGGTCTATCCAGGCAAGTTCACACACACAGGGTCAAACATAAATTCAAGACGGTACAAGGAGAAATTAACCTATTACTCTGTGACACGTTAACTTGTACAACGCTATAAGCCAAACTTATATTCACTTGTATTCATTGTGCGCCATCTAGTGAATATTGGGATAGGAAAAATGAACATATTTGTGAGTGGTAATTGAACCCACGTTTGCGAGTGAAAATCATCCTCAGTACACCCTACAGGATTCGAACCACTCACGCCCGCCTCAAAAATAGTTGGTATATATTGAATATTTATTTATTTCTTGCCAGGTGGTTTCAAATAGTAAAAGTTATTATTCATGCTTACACAGGAATCGAAATCGGGTCCGGCAACAAATATAGCGTTCTGTCTCTCCTAAGATTCGAACATGGGACTTTTGGCGTGTTTGTCGACCTTGCAGGGACTCGAACCCCCGCTACCTTCCACTAATTGAGGAACCATTCACATCATCTCAAAGAATGCCCATAATTGTGCCGTGTGCTTGAACGGACATAATATATCCACAATGTGTAGTATCTCTAATTAAAAATAGCGTTGTAACCCGGAAAAATGTTTAGAATTCTTAAAACCACATATACAGGTGATTTCTTAGACCTCATGACCATTGATACGAGACACTCAGCAGAGATTAAATCGAAAAATCTATTAATAGACTAATACTGGTCTAAATCCTTTCTTCACACAGTGATAGAGAGTGAGAGAGAGGGATATAACATTCTTTTACAAGAATGCAGCATGTTTGGCTGGTCACCCAATTAACACATATAAATTTTGATAATCTTCCATAGTGTTCATTTCAAACTGACGAGTACAAAAATGTACCTTCATCTGCGTGGAAGGAGGGTGGTTGGGAAACCCTGTAAGTATGTGGATATCCCTGATAATAAGACGGTTAAATAGACTACAACATTAATCTCAACTAACACTTGTTTACTGTGAGAGTAACGTGTTAGACCCCACAGCCACCGAGTTGGGTTAAATCATGTTGACGAAAAGGATTTCCAAATATTAATTGCCTCAGTTCACCTCTGTTCTAGAACCGAAAAAAAAGTATAATTGTGAGGCCGACACCTTAGCTCTGAAAATCCTTGGAGAATCAAAGACAGGAAGGAAATGACAACATTGTCATATTTATTTATAAATTGTAATTGTTGTGACTTTTGATTGCTACCCTGAGAGGTTGAAATCATAAACAAAACCTTTCAAGTGCAGGTATGGGCTCAAACTACCTCCCTTAGTACACCCAGCTGAGAATCGAACCGCGATCTCCACCGTTCTCCGTAGTCTAACTCAACACGGATCTTGTGTGTCTGTAAACTTTGTAGTCCGTAAAGAGTAGCGAAATTTCGGGAGGGGGGGGGGCAGTGAAAGGG
>CABFOW010000437.1:204514-247088 GCA_902141385.1 Timema californicum | reverse complement strand
AGCACCACGTCTTACTACCCGTTTGAGTTATACGCACTTACGCTAATGTGTAATGGTAGGGTGATTGTGAGATGAAATGGAGGACCTACAGTTTAACGTGGAATCCGAACCACGGTGGATGCCTGGCATTCCCCACATTCACAAGATGTCTTGTCAGAGGTGAAGGAAGGGTTTGGTAATCAGATAAATCTGTGCCGGGAGCGAGGATTGAACCCCGGACCCCAGCATAGAAGTCCGACACCTTACCCCTAGACCACCAGGTCATCCACAAATAATGTTAAATGTTTGTTTATAATTAGTGAATTTGCAACACCATATACCATGAGAGATATAAAGATAACCCAGCCCTGCTCCACTATGGTGTAGCTTATAATTAGAAACAGGATGTTTGGTAAAATGCCTATAATTTATTGTTCCAGATATCATACAAATTACTTAATATATATTCATATCTGGGTTGCTTATTTTTGCCTATTTTCGTGTATAATGGCTATATATGGGTGTATAATGCCTATTTACCTGATGTTTGAAATTAACTTTGCATTTTATTAAAATTTTGAACTCTATTGTATTAATTATTTTCTAAATGCGTTATAGACCTACTGTCATTCCATATAGTAAAAATTTCACTTCATATTTCCCTTATGTTTCCGGCTACCCATTTAACCATCATGATCTCCTGTTACCCTAAACTTACTAACCTACAAGCTATAGTAACGAGCAAAGTGCAAAAATAATACTAAGAGAGATCAGCAGGGAAGCCTTATCTGACACACTCAAAACTAGTGCCCAAAGGATCATAATCATGTGACATACCTAAAGTATGAACCAGGAATGTCACTCCATTCATTTTCAGGAATCAGGTTGTAAACGTAAGAAAGATATAAATAAAAATATATTAACAATAACCAAAGGCTATAAAGCCAATTTATTGTATATATAAAAAAAGATAGTATAGTCTATTTGGACCACTGCGAACAACTCGCAATAGTATAATTAAGAAAGCAGTGGATAATTTAAATACTACGGCCTCAGCCTTCAAATTACATTAAAGGTAAACATTAATCAAAAGAGCGGATGACTATCATAGCAATACAACTCTTGTACAAAAATATTAATTTCGGTTATCAGGCGTACCTTAACAATACATCTCAACCTAACCATGAACAGAACCATGAACAGAACCCTGAACTGTCATGGGTGATACCCGTGAGGCGGTAAAGCCCCGACATGTACCATAAGATACATGAAACAAACGTGTTTAAATTCTACTCTGATACCGAACATCACACTAGTAATAAAAAACTCCTAAAATATTTCCTCACAACATAGGGGTGAATTCCAAATAGTTCTGCTCCTGAGCATACAAAATCTAATAATCTTAGGCATCGATATTGTCTAGCTTTCTTCTCCCCGAGAAGTGGGTAAGACCTAACATTTACAATACTAATAAGCTATGTCAATCATGAATACAAACAATACCTTCAATTTAATAATATATAAAGAAGATATATTCATTCCTAAGCCTAACCATACTAACATACATAACCAAAAGGAATCAGTCCCAAGGACGCGCTAATAGTGCTTAAGTTCCAACGCAAGTAAAAAGCTTTCAAAATATTAAATGCCACAATAATCGTGATAATGAACATTCCGTTCATAGGCTTCATATTACTACTATCAAGCTCAGTTAATTCAAAATAAAAAGAGTTCCCTAACTCTCAATTTTGTAAATAAAAATAAATAAGTTGGCCGACGTATGATTTCTCGTTCGATACGAATTAAAGTTTAAATTCTAACCAATTTATATAAAACTAGTTAAAAATTAGCTGAAAATGACACCAACTTATTGTTGGTAAGTTCCTAGTATTTGTCCAAAACCAAAGAGTACCGATCACACTTGGGTCGTGGTGAAGTAGGTTGTGGAAGAATTGCACGATATAACGTCCACGATGTGATCACCAGTAACGAATTACGAGCACCCAACACTCTTGCGCATGCGCTGTACATCTGTAATTTGTGGTTTCATGAAAGAGGGGGAGGATTGTTGGAACAACCCCGTGGCTTCTTCCCCTTAAAAGCCACATCCATGAAGTTAATACTTTGAATACAGGGGCTTTGAGAGTAACCTCGTGGCACACAGTTCACATCCAGTTGACCACTTAGTAGTAGTGCGTGGTTTGTTGTTGACGGTTGAACGGGCACATTGTCTGCTTGAATGGGGTAAGTGATGCATCGGACTTGGTGGCTGGGGGTTTGTTGACGTGTTGTACCGTCGCAACGGTACGACATAACTTGTTTCTAGAGTTTCTGGAAGGATGTTTTTCCCAATTTGGGGCTTCTATTGTACATGGTCAGTCACCTACTTCATTTAAAGCAGCGTCACCACTAACAAACCTTCATCCCTTCCTTAAGCTGTTAATGACTTTCTTTCATTCAACTTCATTCACGTGTGGCGTGAATGCCAGGTTGTGGATAGTCTAGAAGGTGATATCTTTGAACTAGTTTATCTTAGTTTGCTTTCATCATCCTTAGAAGAATGGTATTTTGTGCCAGTGGTGTGACAGTGCTCAGGTGTTTCACCATGCGAAAATAACCGACAGCATTAGAAACTAAACTGAATAATTTCGTGACGTACTTTTGACTGATGGAGCAATCTTATTTTGCAAAGTGTGTGAAACGTAGGTGAACTGTGCGAAAAAGTATCATATTTCGCAACATATACAAACCTCTAAACATAAATCTGCTCTGGGTTGAACGACAAGTGAGCCAAAAGCAACTCTTATCTCTTTGTATACAATCTCCCAATGCCAATCATAGTTTTCACTATTATCTCTGCAAGGTGTTTATTGAGGCCAGTATTTTTTTTTATCGAAGATATTAAATAGGTCCTTTAAGAATTTATTGCACAAGTACAATTGAGAAGAATTTCCAAGTGAGAGCACGTTGCGTAAATACTATGTAGATAGTTGTACCAGTGATACAGTTAATAGTCCTGAATTAAGGAGGCAAGGAGTGGGAAATAAATATGGATGTTGGTTGATGAAAGTACAGATCCCTGTGGCCGGCTAGTTACAAATGTTGCGATTGGCACAATGGACTACAATCAACCCTCTAAAATTTATTTGATTACATGTGACTAATTAGATAAAACAAACAATTCATCTGTAGCTCCTCAAGTATTTACCTTCGCACTGAATGTGCTATGGTCAGAGCAGAACGTTCTTCATTTAACTTCTGATTATGCAGCCTACGTGGGGAAAAGCTGGAAAGGTTCTTAAAGTCCTGTTCCCCAAAATGCCTCATGTCACGTACCTCAACCATGCGCTGCACAGAATTTGTTTAGAAATTCGTGGTCTCTTCCCAGAAGTAGATGCTTTGATTTCAAACACTAAGAAGATACTTCTTAAATCTCCGACCAGCATTCAGTTGTTCAATACAGTTGTCTCTGAACTAGCCTTAACTCCACATCTGGTATTAACTAGATGAGGTAAATGGCTATCTGTCGCTTTGTATTACACCAGGAACTTTAACAAGATACTGGATATTATTAACTATCCGCATGAAGATCATGCATCGTCAATACGCTTTGTGAAACAGTTACTGTTGAAGGACACTGTATGAAATGACTTGGATTTCATCGCTGCCAAATATTCTGCATTAAAATATGTGATCAAGTTTCTTTAAGAGAAATTAAACACTAGAAAATTCACTTGAGGATGTTGACGACGTTGTGCAGAAAGTTAAAGTGGTTCCAGGTGTTTCAGGCCAAACTGTACGATGTGAGCGGGCTCTTACTGATGATTGGGACTTAACTTAAAATACACATGGATGATTCTTAGAGGTGAGAACATTGTTTTAACTGATAGTGTTCCAAACACATTATCGCTGTTTAAATATGCCCCAATAACGTCAGTAGTCATGGAGAGATCATTTTTTGACACTGAAAAATGTGTTGTCTGATAAAAGACAAACTTAAAAGTGGAAAATTTGATTAAGTACAGTGTCTTGTTAGAATGTGCAAGAAATGACTCTTATTTATTCCCAGGGAATTTTGTGAGCTGACAGTGGTACAGTGCTCTAATTAGAATGTCAAGCATGTATTATTTTATTTGGATTCAGTTCCGTTATATGATGTGTAAGTCAACATGTGTGTACTTAGGTACAGTAGCCCCATGGTTTCTTTGGTCCTGACTGACAGCTTTGAAAAGTTACCAGACCAAATTATGTATCCCTACTCCGAACCATATGATCTGCAAAAACACGTGTTTGGCAGCTGTCACTTCTGACAGTCAACATGTAGGTATATACCTAAATGTTGACTGTCAGAAGTCAGCTGTGAGTTGTCAGTCAGCACCAAAGAAGCCATGGGGCTACTGTATGTTGTCCTAGTTAAATAAAAAATGTTTTAAGGATTTATTTCATTTTGTAGCAAGTTGTTTGTAAGATATGTTCATGTTCCACACACATATTGCATACTTGGTAGGCCTATATTACCGTAAAATGTCAGTACCTATTTTTTTAGACTTAACACTAAATTAAAAATTAGTGCCTATTTTGCCTACCTACTTTTAATTTTTTTTAGTGCCTATCATCCGGTCTCTATTTATAATATACGGTAATAATATAACCAGTTGAGGTAAAACTGATTTCGTCAAGGGTAATTGAGTGGACATGCTATGAGATTGGGCTTTACTTCCAATACTCTATTTCAGTGTCTTAAATCTAAACTATCACATTAAGACAAAAATAATTTTGAATAACCTCACAAATATTCTTCTTAGAACGAATTGAGCACAAAATATTTCACAAATCAGCCTTAATCCAATATGAAAATTTCAAACCTCATCATCCCAATGAGTCAAGGGTGATTGATAGCCGCCAGTTTGAGAAAACCCGGTCAGTGTGTTCATTTGTATAAAATATATATTTATAGCAAATGAAATAATTCAATAATTATTCTGTTTTTTCTAAGAAATAGATATCAAAAAACTAGAGTTTTTTATTTCTAGATTTACTAAAAATAAAAATTACTAGTACATTATTATGGTTAACATTTGAATGTGTTTTTTCAGACTACAAAATTGGTTGGCTTGTGGGGGCTCTTGCTGCCTCGGTATTCGTCCTCACTTTACTGCTGATTACAGTCGCTGTTTGCAGGTGTCGAAATCAAGTTCGTCCAGAAAAATGTAATCTAGGAAATCCACGCCTCGCAGGTAGCAGCTTTAGCAAGGACCCATCTCGTTATACCGACCCTCCAACCAAAATTGACTTTCAGTTTCGAGAAGTACCAGGAAGAGCAGCTACTCCTGAAATATTGTCTGGACAGCATCAACATATTTACGAACGCGTTGATAGATATCTTGCTCCAACTACCTGCAAAAGTATTTATGAAAATGTTGATTAATTTAATATTTTGTAACCCCAAACGTTCGTGTGAACATGTGCAAGAATTTTTAAAAGTAAGTGGCTATAAATAATAAATTAATCATGTTCAAAACTTTTGCATGGGGATTTGAAATGTAATTTATGAATGTTTATGACAATTTTAGATATTTATAACATAAATCAAAAACATTATATAGTATTGTATTTTTTATATAACAAAGCCACAAACATTATCGAATTTCAAATGTTATTAGAGTGCGCATAAATTTTTACTATTTATACAAATACACATGGACTAAATTTATTTTCAGTGAAAGAAATAATATAAAGATAACACTCCATATTTATATGGGAGGAAACGTTTCATCTGCAATGTAGTGAAAGTGGCAGGTGTTTGCATTAATAACGTTTGGGATTGTTGAGTATTGGGAAAAGGATGTGTAACTATACTGTTGAGTTTCTAATAAACTCCCCATATGAATAAATTACAAATTAAGGCAAGCCATTACTTTTACTGACCCAAAAATAAAACATATTAATTTTCCAATCTTTGCAAAACAAAATGTAGCATTAAACATGATTTTATTTTTGATATGTATATTATAATAGTTAGGTTCATAAGTACGTCACTAATATATGAGTAAAAACACCAGAATTTGATATTTGTAATAGCCTGTGAGAAATAACCTTTCACTAACTTTTTAAATAGAAGCGTTTTCCCAACAATTCTTTGTAAGTGATGCCCAACGTGGGGTGCCATTCTAAGAAAACTGGATTTACTCTCTCGACAATATTGAAATATGCGTGTCATTATAAATATGACATGTCGCGTGAATACAAATCAATGATTTGCATGACATAAAAAACTCGCAGAAAATATAATTTTTTTATTCAAGTCTTTGGAAATACAATTGATTGTTAACTTTGGTTGAGAGAGATGTTCTTCTTTACTTAGTAATTCTGTAACAGTGTATGTTATTTGATGTATATTCTAAGGTGCAATGTGATGCTCAGTTTAATTTTTCTCAACCTCTTGGAAAGAGAAATATTGTAATTGCAAAATAAAAACCTAGCTCGAAATTTTGATAAATGTCAACTTTTCATGGTGTTCTTAACCGAAAATTGGTTTTCGCGATGGCGTCTGGCTGTCTATTTGTAAGTCTGTGTCTAGGCCTTGAGCCGAAAACATTTTATCAATCAGGTCAAAACTTGTTATCTATGGTTTGTATAAGGTTCTCCCCGATAAGTTTTTGGAAGTTGATATCTAACCCTAATATTAAGTAGAGTTTATTGAAGGTCAAAAAACGATGACATCGATATATTTCAAAATCCACTCTCATGAAGCTGATTAAATTTTATATCCAGGCATTGTTTAACATTAAAATTTAAATGGCAATTCATGTTTTAGCAATATTTTCAAGACCTAATAATTAGTGTTGAACTTATGCACCCACCTTTTTAGTGAATAAACAATAATAAAATCTACTTCTTAGTGTAATATTATAACTCTATAATGAAAACCTTATTTCGCTTTATGAGGTAATTGTATTATATTTGGAAGAAGGTATAGGAAAGGTGGATATAAACATATGTGTTCGTCCCCCTTTTATATGTTTCTATCTACCTTTCCTATACCTTCTTCCAAATATAATACAATTAGTGTAATATTAGTAATCCCTCCCCCCATCAACATACAATAAGTATATTTTATTCTTTACACTGTATACTGTGTGACCACTCGCGCAGGCCATAGTAAGATAACCATTATAAAGGTATTAAAATGTAAATTTATCTGGATAGACCTAAGTATTTTACTATGCTGTGTGACCACTAGTGCAGGTCATAGTAATAAAGTTTTTAAAATTTAAGTATATCTGTATAAATATTTTCTACAACTATTAGACGAGACTATAGGCCTAAGTATTTTACTATGCTGTGTGACTACCAGTGAAGGTCATACTAATAAAGTTTTAAAATTTAAATTTTTCTGGATTAATATTTTCTACAAATATTAGATGAAGCCGTAGAGGGAAATGAGTATAAAAAACCTTTCGGGCGCAGTTTCTCTTTTAATTCGTATTCATGGCACCTTAAACAATGCAAAAACATAGGTTGCCACCATCTCTTGTAGTCGGGCTTCCCTTGGGCCACCATTAAAGATGGCGGACGGGCTAGGTCCCATTGACGTCATTATTTTAGTAACCACTCATCCAATTTCAATAATTCTTTTTTACCAGGAGGATCATAAAATAGTCTTTAAAATTTTTTATACATTTTTTGATATCTCCTTTAGTTATCCTGTAAAAATTCAAAAATTATTACTCTTAATAAAAAAACTTTCAGCTTCTAGTGGAATAACTCATTTCTTCACTAAATCTTTACTTAAATAAATAGTTCAAAACCATTTCTAACAAACATCATTCAGTCGTTTAATAATTTTACATGGTTGGGATATTAAAATAATCTTAATCTTTCCACCGATTACTGTGGGCCAAAACATTTCTCACTGGGTGATTTGCTTTTTATTTGAAATCATGAAAACATAAACTCATTTTGGTAATGAATGAGTACCTATGGATTGTTCAGTAAATCTGTAAAATAATTACATCCATACACTTTATTTACTAAAAAGATTATTATTATATCCATCAATCAAGTGAAACAAACTGATTCATTTTTACAGTCGTCGGTAAAACAAGCACATAGTGGAACTCAGCTAAGATATTTTTTTTGCAAGTGCAGCTAAATGTCTTACCATGTTTCCTGCAATTATATGGTAGAATTAGGTCATCGGGCACTTCTTTTCTTGTGAAATATCTCTGTGTAAGTTCCTTAATCGGTTATTCATATCCCAAATCCTTTAATATTAGTGGCTCGTAAAAAGGGCTGACAGAATTAATCCTAAAGTATGCTTGGGAAAATGCTCATAATGCATCTTGATTTAAGGCATCTGATGTGCATGAAATTTCCTCTAATACTACCCGTATGTCCAGAGAAAATGAGATAGAGATATAGCAGACATCGTCTGCAGTTTGTCTAAGTTTATTTATGTGTGTTAAATACAATTGCAGTTTTAGTTACAATACGTAACCACTCAAAATTGCTATTGTCTGTAGAGATCTGTGTTGGAGGCATCTCTACATATGAATTAGAAAGGGATGCTGTTTTAGGATGGTGAAACTCCCTTAAAGTTTGACAGGAAAGTGATGTAGGATGTCGAAAGTCTAGACTTCGAAACATCTCCATTGTTACTGTTCGGAGATTTACAACCTGGTTAAAATCATTGCATTACATATGTTGTATTATTGTCACTCAAGGTTTCTTCCACAATATCTTTGTTGTCAATGGCGCCATGTAAGAAGAAGGATGGATTCTTTTTTAATATTAGCTGGAACTGGAACATTTTGAGATTGATTTTACCAGATTACTTCACGCCAAATCTCTTCAACCATATCATGTAAGGCAGTATAATATGAAATGCAGTGACCTGATTTGAACAACATTTTAATGATGCTTTGATCAAGTAAGATCATGATAAGACTATGCCAAGGCTACATTCTTGGGAATACTCTTGCCTCCAACAGAAAAATTAAAGTCAAGATAAATGTATTCAACAAGACATAGCTTATTTTCACTTAGTGTTTTCTCATTGGTAAACAATTGGTTCATGAAGAAGGCCCACAATGGTGGAAGGTCAAAGATGTTTAATTTGTTTTCTACCACAATTTCGTCTTTAACACAACCTTCAGATCGTAATTTGTGTTGTGATATTTTTTAATCAGCTGAACTGCAGTGTATTTCAAGTTACTATGGAAATTATTTATTCTCAAATTCTTTCAGCCATTTGTCCCTTAGGAATGTTACTCACCAAAACAAAGGGTGATTTAGATCCATTCGACAGATGCGAAAATAATAACTTTTCACCAAAATTATGAATTAGAAGATCTCTTGTAGTTCCGTTTTTAATACAAATGCCCTTTACTCCAGAAATGTCAACAATCGGTTGTTCAAATAAGTTTGTTCAAAAGCCTTATTTTCCAATTAAATCCTTATTTGTGTTAATAACTTATTTAGTGATTATTGTAGAAGTTCGCGAGGAATTGTTTGCGAGAGCCATCCACTCCTGTTTCCTGAATTTCTCCTAATTTAACTGTTGTTTCCAAGGCATGGTTTATGGTATCTTATTTCGTTGTGTGAACAAATAGTCTGTTTCACAAGTACACATTTTTGTAAATACGCCATCAGCTTTAGTTTGAGTGACTTGTAGCAACTTCTCGGCTTCTGGCCGCTCAGATAAAATGAATAATTTATCTTCTTATTCCTAGTTTTTTTTTGCGAATAATACACATGTATTTGTCATATCAAAATAACGACGAGAACTTGAGGAAAAGTTCCATCGTCATCGTCAGATTGTTCAAAACTGTCTGTTTTTGTAATAAGATTTTTCATTCTAGAATTTTTTTCTTCATTAACATATAACTTCCGAGACAATTTATGCCACGATAATGATTGTTTTTGCTGATTCAGCTGAAAATTTTCAAAAAATAGTTTTGAAACATCTTAACGCCGTTCTGATGCATGCTGAACGGTTAAATGCGTTTCTATTTTAGGCTTAAGAGCCCGTTTCAGAGAGATGTAATTTGCTGGTTTGCATGGCCAACTTACTTAGCCTATACAGCCTCGTAAATACCATCGCAGAAACCAGAGACTTGTTTCATTTTGTAAGGTAAGGATATACAAATTAGACCTGTTTAAAATTTTGCTTGTTTTTTATTTACTTTATTTTTTATCATTTGTGAAAACACGCTATAATTGACTATTTTTGACACAGCCTAAAAATTGTAATAACACAGAGTTTTGACCTTTTATAAAAGGAGTTCTGACATTTTATAAAAGGAGTTCTGACTTTTTATAAAAGGAGGTCAAACTTTTAAATTCTTTAAGACCAATTTAATATAAAAATATTTATAATCCAAAGCTTAATTATCGAGTAATTTGTTATCTACTTAGAGGCTGTATCGCTAAAATCTCGCCCCTTGAAACTAGGGCTATTTCTGGACGGAGCATTGAACTCTAGAGGGGTGGAGCCAAGAATTGGTTAAGCCACTCCCATCTGTTACTTCACTCCGGCTGACAAACAAGACATTCCCACACCAATCATCACTAAACAAAATAAATCTAAACTAAAGGGTGTTTAATTCATTAATGACTTGTGTACTTTTCAATAAGCCAGATATTAATTATTGTTTATAATGTATTTTACAAACCAAAGTTGACGTGAAACTGTACTATCATTCATTTATATAAAGTATGGGTGCTAAGTATAGAAAAAAAATTAAGGTTCGATACCCACTTTAGTGGTCGAACGGCCTAAGGCATCACTCTCGTGTTAGATTGGCCTACTGCTAGTGGAGAAATAGTGGTTCGAATCTTAGTCGTGTCTATTGAGGGTGGATTTTCCTAATTTTTTCCACTCTCCCTCCACGCGAATGTGGGTAGACTACCTATAAAATTATTCCCTTCTCATCCCTACCCCATTAGAGTAATTATCATCCATGCGTATAACCTGAACAGTTAGTAAGATGCGTTGATAAAAAAAAAATTAAAAGAATTGGGATTTAACAAACCATACCTAAAAATACTAGACCTGGTGAATCCCCAATGCTGCTTTAGCCCTGGTACATAAAGGGAGTGATTAGTTCAAATAATCGGTCCAAATTTGCGTGTACAAACCTTACCAATTTAGTAGTCTGGTCACAATATTTAGCCATGTAATAAATTTTATTTTTGTAAGAATCTGGGTGTGCCGTGTATCTGTTATTATAACTAACCAACTTGTGTGCGCATTCTTTGCATGGCGAATCTTTAAGAATCTTTATTTTTAATTATAGTTTAAAATTGACCAAAGGTAAGCATATCCAAAAGTTTAAATAATTTTAAATATTTATTCTCTATTGGTTTAAATGATGTGACTAAATGTGGAAAATAGACAGAATGACAAACATTATGTCAAAATAGGGATTTACTTTAATCTAAAAATCTTTGCATAAAAGCGATCGTAATAGAAGTATAACGGTGCAATATATATTATTACTAAACAAATTGGTAAAAAGAACATCAAAGTTAAAAAAAAACTTAACTGAAAGAATGGCCTTTCATGGAAGATACATATTGGTCCCTGTAATTACCGGCCATATTTCAATATTATAATACACCAAGCAGTTTTTTCTAATTGTTTGTGGAATCTTATACGCCTTAGATTATGGAACCAATTTTCAGATCATATGGAGTGGTCTTTGTAAACTATTTGCAAGTCTATCATTTTCCTACTACACCAAAAAGGTTTTTTTCTATACGGTTGGAAATTTAAATCCCCCCCCCCATTCCCCCTCCCAACCCAATTCTATAACCCTTGTTTTCACTTTTGTACCATAAGGAGAATGTTATATTATATTAGCTTTGAAATTTTCAGAGATGACGCCCATATTCCCATTTTCCAATCTTTCCTTTTGAAATTTAGTTGGTTTTCATAATGTTTGAGGTTTAGCTTATAACGGGCTGACCTCTCCTCAGACCGAGGGCCGTGCCGTCTAGCGGCACACCTTGCAATCAAACCTCACAGTGTGACGCAGACACCACACACTCCCCTCCCTTTTACAAATAAAATCTTCAATATAATATCAAAAGGCAAATGTCACCAAATACACTTAATTCCTTACAAATACATAGAATTCAAAGTCGAACAGAAAACACAAAGAATATTTCAGGTGATCACCTGAATACACAAATATATAATCGTAAATACATATGAAAACTTACAGACTGAACCTTAAAACTAATTACAGCTTTGACCCGTTTCATCCAAACACGTCAACGGACCAACTTAAACAAAACAAGTCAAAATATATCAAAATACACAAGTTATACAAATCGGTCGGGGTAACCCCTAGTCCGAGGAACCCTCTGTCCCGCCTCCGATTCTAGTGGTCCGTGGTACGGTTTCAATTGGCTGACGTGAGCTTTCCGTGCGAGTCAACCCGACTCTAGCTCCTTTAATTGCACCGTAAGAGGTGTCAAGAACCGTTCAACAATAACCGGAGCTGACTACCTAAAGTCAAGTTTAACGGTAACTCCTTCTCCCGCCTTGCATATGTTATGCATCTTCCAAACCACCCGGTCTCCTACCTTGTACGGGACTGGTTCCCTACCTCTGTTGTACCGTCGGGATACAGTCTCATGGGCCCTTTTTAGACGTTCCAGAGCCTCGGCCCAACGGCGTGCTGACGACTGGGTGGGCTTCTCGTCCTAGTCTTCTGGGAATATCTCTCACTGGAGATTGATTGGTTGTAATGGCTCATACCCAAGTAAGAGCTCAAATTGTGTTCTTCCATGGCTCACGTGTTCAGCTGTGTTTAATGCGAGTTGTAGCCACGTCAGGTTCGTATCCCAATTTATATGATTTGCGTGATGATGCGCAATGAGCTCGTTTTTCAGGTTCTGGTGGAACCTTTCCGCTTGGGACGGGTTGAAGTAGTAAGGAGAAGTAGTAATATGACGGATGCCCCTCGTGAAGCACATATCCCTAAAGGCCCCCGACCGGAACTGACTCCCGTTGTCGGATACTATAGTACAAGGTAGCCCTAAATTACGGAAGATCCAGTAGTTTCACTGCTGTCTCCGCCGTCGCTATCCTAGTGGGCATCATCCAAACGTAGTTGGTAAATCCGTCTATCGCTGTCAAAATATACGTATATCCTACTTTCGACCGGGGCAGAGGTCCAAAGAAATCAATAAACAATCTTTACATTGGGAAGTTTGTTATTTCCGAGCAGGATGCATCGTATCTTGTCATCTGGGCTGGTTTGGCAAGGGTACACGTCCCGCAACTCCCTACACGTTCTCTTATATCCTGGTTCATACGTTCCCAATAGATCATCTTTCCTATTTTTGCAAGTGTTCTCGCTATCCCCAAATGTCCTCCCAGGGGGCATTCGTGGTAATACCTTATCACGACGTCGATATGTATTTCCGGAACAGCAACCTTCCAACCCGCCTTTCCTGAGGATTTAGTCAATAGTAGTCCTTTCTGCATTTTGAACTTCGCCACAGATTTTCCTTCAGAAAGATCCCTACAAACCTTTCCCAGAACGCGATCCCTTTTTTGTGCTAACCTAATGGACGAAAATATCTCTGGCATTTGTCCCAATATTCCCAGAGGAACCAGGTCCCCTGTTTCTCCTCTGGTGGTTCCAATCTCATCTTCTTCAATGGATGCCCCTCGTGAAGCACATATCCCTAAAGGCCCCCGACCGGAACTGACTCCCGTTGTCGGATACTATAGTACAAGGTAGCCCTAAATTACGGAAGATCCAGTAGTTTCACTGCTGTCTCCGCCGTCGCTATCCTAGTGGGCATCATCCAAACGTAGTTGGTAAATCCGTCTATCGCTGTCAAAATATACGTATATCCTACTTTCGACCGGGGCAGAGGTCCAAAGAAATCAATAAACAATCTTTACATTGGGAAGTTTGTTATTTCCGAGCAGGATGCATCGTATCTTGTCATCTGGGCTGGTTTGGCAAGGGTACACGTCCCGCAACTCCCTACACGTTCTCTTATATCCTGGTTCATACGTTCCCAATAGATCATCTTTCCTATTTTTGCAAGTGTTCT
Source organism: Timema californicum (assembly GCA_902141385.1). Classification (NCBI taxonomy): domain Eukaryota; kingdom Metazoa; phylum Arthropoda; class Insecta; order Phasmatodea; family Timematidae; genus Timema; species Timema californicum. Next base: position 233,027 of record CABFOW010000437.1, on the reverse strand, counting down.
CGCTATCCCCAAATGTCCTCCCAGGGGGCATTCGTGGTAATACCTTATCACGACGTCGATATGTATTTCCGGAACAGCAACCTTCCAACCCGCCTTTCCTGAGGATTTAGTCAATAGTAGTCCTTTCTGCATTTTGAACTTCGCCACAGATTTTCCTTCAGAAAGATCCCTACAAACCTTTCCCAGAACGCGATCCCTTTTTTGTGCTAACCTAATGGACGAAAATATCTCTGGCATTTGTCCCAATATTCCCAGAGGAACCAGGTCCCCTGTTTCTCCTCTGGTGGTTCCAATCTCATCTTCTTCAAACATCCGAGACAAGCCATCAGCAACGCAGTTATCCTTTCCCGGGATGTGGACTACTTCGAACCGTAGGGAGGTCAGCCTCGCTATCCATCTCCCAATTTTCCCTGTCTGTCTGGGGTGATTCAGTAGCCATGACAGTGCTTGATTGTCACAATGTAGTTCGAACTGGTTATGTTCCAGATACGCTCGGAATTTGTCCGTCCCGAACACTAAGACCAGAGCTTCCAGTTCGTTTGTAGGATAATTATTCATATGACTTTGTAATACCCTACTGGCATAAGCTACCGGCCGCAAACCCCCTGCTTCTCTCTGGGCCAACACCACTCCCAAGCCAGTTGACGATACGCCCATCTGTAATATGAACCCCTGTTCGAAATCCGCCATCTTCAAGACCGGTGGGGCTACAAGGTCCTCTTGAAGGTTACGGAAGGCGTCCTTGCCGGTTTCTGACCATCAGAGAGGGTTTCCAGTATTTTGAGCTCGTACAGCACCCCTTCTTTCGACGAAAGGTTGGGGATAAACCGTCCATAAAAGCCTACCATTCCTAGTAACTGGGCTAATTTGCGTCCCGTTTTGGGTAAAGGGAACTCTCGAATCACTCGGGTCCTCTCTGGGCTAATAGAAAGCCCCTTTGTGGAGATACGGTGTCCTAAAAAATCGATCTCTGACACCGCGAATCGTATTTTTTTCGGGATTCACCGTTAACCTTGACTTTCGGAGCCTGGTGAGCACTTCTTTCACGTGTTCCACATGTTCTTGCCTATTTTTAGAGTATACCACGAGATCATCTAAATAGTTGAACAAAAATAGGTGCTGTATGTCCCCAAAAATGTTGTTCAAGAGTCGTGTGAGTATCTGGGCCCCAGAGGCTAACCCTAACGGTAGGACGTTAAACTCGTACAAGCCAACCTGTTAACTGAAGGCAGTCAATGGTCTGGTCTCTTCGGACAGTGGTATCTGGTAATATGCCTTATTAAGGTCGATAATTGTGTACACTGAGACTCCACCCAAGAACTGCAACGCCATCTCTATGGTGGGCATTGGTGTCGCCTCATATTTAATCTTTCGGTTCAACTTTCTGTAGTCTATAACTAATCGTCCCTCCTTATTTTCTTTAGAAATCAGAAAGCAAGGAGAAGCGTAGGGACTGCTGGATCGTCATATTATACCCTTCTGTTCTAAAGATTTTATCTGGTCTTTTAATATCTGTAACTTGGGAGGCACATAGTAATAAGGTTTGGATCTCACCGGTGTCGGATCATTTAGTTCAATTGAGTGTGTAATTATGTCAGTACGCCCGACCTTACTCGTCACTACGTCCGGAAAGTCTTCCATTTGAATCGCCTATTTCACCTCCGTCAAGTCCATCATACTAACTGCACTCTCTCCCAAATAACCTATCTCTAATGGTACTACGAATCCTGTCGCGAACGGGAACGTCACTTCCTCTTCGCGAAAATCTATCTTCAGTCCCAAATTCCCTATGAATTTCTTCCCCAAGATGGCATCCGTGAGTAATGAGGGAGATATCAAAAAACAGACAGGCCACGTAAACGGTTCTATCCCCATCGATACTTTGGCCTTTTCTTCGATCTTTAAGGGTTGTCCATTGACTACTATGCATGTTAAGTTTCACCTGTCCACTCCTTTTACTAATCTGTTCTCTTGGAGCTTGTGGTAGAATTCTCCAGAAAGTGCATTATCTGCCGCTCCTGTATCCCGTAGATGTTTCTCCCATTCTGACTCTCACGCCACGCAAGAAGTTATCCCTCTTCATTCCCGGTAGGCACTTTGTGCCCTTTGGTTCCCTGAACGCAAACAAGTGTGAGCCATTCCACCCACTCTTTGACTCTAGGCCACCCTTCCCATAAGAACAATTTCTTATCAGGTGATCGGTCGACCCACACTGCTAGCATTTCCTCGGATAACCCCTCGTGGATTCACCACTGGTTCCCTTACTTACTTGGCTTGTAGTACTTTGAGGTCTCCTCCTAACTTCCGCGTTCGCCCCTTCTCGGGTAAGAGTCCCCGGTTGTGGGCGCTGTTTGGACACTCCTGGTGGCATCCTTGGCCTAACCGGCCTAATCACCCCGAGTCCTTTTGGTGGGATGGGTCCGTACATGGACATGCATATCGGTCCCGAGTGTTTCACCCTGTACTGGTAAATCTCTCTCTGCGTGAGTTCGAAACGTGTAGACACCTCCTGTAGTTCTTTAATTGTGCCGATCCGTGACCATTCGATGTTTATTTTAATATCCGACCTTAAGTTATTGTAATTTCTGTCTATGCTCCTAGGTAATGAAAACCCTCCGTGGTGTCGTATTAGGGTCTGAATGTCTACTAGATATTCTGCCACACATTCTTGTGGTTCCTGTTGTCGTCCTCTGATATCGTCTTCCAATGTCATTTGGTAATTAGAAGGGAAAATGTTCAACCTAAAACTCTCTATGAAACCGTCCCAGGTCTCCAAGTGTTTGTGATGTTCCGGACCCAGCTCAGCCCTTTCCCTATGAATATTTCCGGTAACGCTTCCAACCCCTCTTCGTCCGTGAGCTGATAAATTTCTTTGAGTTCGGTTATCCGTTTGATAAAGTCCACCGGTTGCATCTGTTCCGTAAACTTGACTTTCCAATCACAGACGAGATTGAGAACAAATACCAGTCGACTTCTTCCCTCGGCGGGCATCCTGTGTGCTAAACCCTCCAATGCTGGTTCATCGCGTTGGGATTGGTCAAGTTGTCCGGCTACCGAACGAGTTGCCCTGCGAGGCATTCCCTCCGTCCTTAAACTAGTTCCTGGCTTGTTGGTCACCGTCTCCCCTTTCCTTGTGGTTTCCACTTCCGGGTCTACTGTGTCTGGTCCCCCCAAACTTTCCTGTCCCTCGAGTTCCCTTAGGTCCAACTCCTTCTCTCCTTACAGGTTCTTTAGTAAGAACAGGAGGCGTGCATGTAATTGAGAACTTTCTTCCAGGAGCTTTGCTCTGTTTCCTCCAAAGATGGGTCATCCTGTCGGGCACGCTTCGCTCTGTCGAGTATGTGTCGACTCGTCGTTAACCATGTTTTGACCTGGGAATAACTAGGCTTTGGATTCCCCCTAGTTTCTTCTTTTAATCTTTCAATCTTACGTAATAAATGAGGGCCCTATGTAGTAAACCTAGGAACCAGTTCCCTGTTAAGTCCTTCGTCCTCTTCTCAGTCTACTAAGTCAGACAATTTACATCTCATTTCCGCCACCGAGCTTGCCGGGGTCGTGCCCCTTATAAAGATCTCGTAGAACAATTCATCCTTTACTAGCCGAGTCGGATCCATATCTCCGGGTCACTACACGTCAACCAGCACAACACTGATTCCCACCGTGTGGTTAACCAAAACTCTGGTATTATAAACGAGGTCACCTAACCTCAGAACATTCATGTTAATACACCATGGGGGCATAGCCGTATCGACGTAACACTAAAGCATAAAAACCCAATTCGGATATTCCACTCCAAACCCAAATTTTAAGATCCTCGAACATTAATAAAGTCTCACCTTATACCCCGAGTTCCACCCTTTATCATAAAACGCAGTACGCTTAGTTTAGCAAAAGTGTCCTGTAAGTTATCAAAGTTCTTTGGGTAGGGTATGAAACCTCACGCGACATACAATGTACACGATTTATAAACCACACATCACTGACGTAATGACCTCTTAACAATCTAACGCATTATACGTAAAATACCCCAAAGTTCGGAAGTTTATGCGTATATATCGTACAATGACGAGATAATACTGATGTAACATAAAGTATCGAAAACCAATTTTGATCTGCTATGCCAATCCGAAATGGCTAATGTCCAAGAAAAGTTATCCATAGCAAATAAGTTCCACCTAAAGTTAATAACCAAATCCCGATATGCCCAGTTTGCTAAACAAACGTGATGAATGTTATCAAAGTTCCTTGAATACGTCGAAAAGATCCACGTAGCTAAATGTAAACAATGTCCAAACTAGATATTTGTTGATAAAAGAGGGCCACTAACAATCTAATATTATACATGGAATCACTTAAAGTACATAATAATATAAAAGACTACAACGGAATAACAATATTGACATAACAGTACACGTAGTTTGACCTCTAAACGTGTTCTAAACTAATCAAAGTTCCTTGAATATGTCGAGAGGGTCCACGTAATTCAATGTAAACAATGCCCAAACGAGATATTTGTTTATAAAAGAGAGCTACTAACAATCTAATATTATACATGGAATCACTTAAAGTACATAATACTATAATAGACTACGACGGAATAACAATATTGACATGACAGTACACGTAGTTTTACCTCCAAACATGTTGTAAACTAATCAAAGTCCCTTGAATATGTCGAGAGGGTCCACGTAACTCAATGTAAACAATGTCCAAACTAGACATTTTTTGGTAAGAGAGTCACTAACAATCTAATATTATACATAGAATCCCTTAAAGTACATAATATACTAAATTATAGGGGGGAAACAATATTGACTTAACATAAAAGAGACCAAAACTTATTCTATTTGTGATTTTCCTGGATAGGTCCCAAAGTTCCCCCTGATAAATAGAGCCCCACCTAATGTTGACAACAAAATTCCAATCTACTTAGTTTATTAGACAAGAGTACTCTAAAATATGAAACTCCTTAAATATTTTCATCATCCTCTGATATCCAAGTCCCACATATTATATTATAAGTTTAAAGGTAAACATAATCAAACTTAGTTTTAGAGTATAGGACCAATGTTTGCTCTTCAATGAGACTTTGTAGAACATGATTCTGCACAACTACCAATATGTTCCAACTCTGTCTAGTGCGTAACTATAACTTATTTAAATCTAAAGACAGCATAATTATTTAGTAAATCGATTTTGAGCACTAACAACATAGGTTTAGTTAGTCAGCGCCCGGTTTTAAGGACTAATCTAGACAAAATGTAACCATTTGCATTCTGTGCGGAGTGGAATCACGCCTACAATTTCCAATAACCGTCTTGTTCACGTTGTTTTTACGAATGTTCCCTTTTGATATGTTCTTTTAACAACAGCTGACCCGTCCGAAACTCCCCTGATTGCTGCGCAAACCTTAAATTGTTCTGTCTTATGACGACATGGTATGTGTGTTCAAAAAAACATTGACCTTGTTAACATCTATGTCGATCCCTTCTTCAAAAGCGAACTTCTACACAATATATCCATGGTCACACCATCACGACCCCTGCCCTACTGGGTCGACCGCACCACCCATTTACCAAAGTTATGAAAATGTTTTTCCAGGAACTGTCTCTTAGCACACAGTAGTCCAAAAGGTCGATCAAGTCCACAACCAAATAGTACTGGTGGCGATACTATTAAAATTAGTACCTCTCTTCTCCCTATTTACCAAAATAACTACACTAATAATGTTTGAATATGAGTGTACTTACCTTTTTTTTGAGGAGGGTCACCCTCTGGCATCCCTGAATACCTGGCGAGTTTTTAGTACACTCCGCGACCCTTGCACAGCGAGACGATCCACTGACCATTCTCCAGTCCAACCTTTCTTGTCCCAGCTGATTGTTGTTGTCGTTCTTTGTTGTTTCTTTGTGTGGTCAGTCTGGACGTCATTTGACCTCCACCGTTGGCTCGCTCCTTGTTGACTCTCGGATTGTAGGCTGTCGGGTGATCTTCCCTCCGCGAGTATTCCATCACCTCACTCGCGAAATTAAATACTTTAAATATTTCCGGCAATTCTCGTTGCCGTTTTGTCCCTCAAACCACGCTATGATATAATCTGTTGTAACCAGTTCTCTTGTTACCACTGGGTACATTTCCCCGATACCCCAAATTACCTATGCGTCACTCGTAAACACACCCTAATTCTTATTTTACGTGACTGGGTAACGTTTCCTCTGGCAATCAAAACAAAATAAAGCAAACTCCGTCACAATTCACCATGCTTTATTTTACATTAATGTGGGCAGTTACACTCGAATCCACGTATCAACTATCTTAACACGTTACACAGTACAATCTTTTTCATCTCTCATCGTCCGTCGCGTACCTCAACCCCGACTTCACTCTCTTGTTCTCTCCCGTCTGACCTCTCCTCAGAGTGAGTGCCGTGCCGTCTAGCGGCACACCTTGCAATCAAACCTCATGGTGTGACGCAGACGGCACACAGCTCTGAAATTTAAGTCTTTATAACTTATTTGAATATATAGCGTAGTACATGTTTGCCAAATTTTATTGTTCTACCTCACCTAAAGTTATTTATATATTTATAGCCCCCGCACCCCAATTTCCCGAAGAAATAGAATTAGATTTCCCGTATATAAACTTTTCTGGCATGGGGTAAAAAAGGGCAAAAAATATTTTTTTAATGTAAAAAGGTATAGCTTATCAATTAGTTTTTAAAATAAGGTTAAAGAAGGCAAATGAAATGGGTAAAAGGTGTAAAACAATTTAAAAGGTTAAAAGTGCAGACAGGGCAATAAACCAAATAAGGACAAATGCTAAAAGAGGATTTTATTTTAGTGTAGAAATATTAAAATTTGTAAAAAGTACAAAAGGGGCAGAAAGAGTATAAAGGGTAAAGAGTATATCTAATAAAAAATATAAGAATGCTATACCGCTTTTATCCCATTTACCCTTTTTGTTCCGTTTATGTTTTTTGCACTAAATGTGATTTTTGCCATTTAAGTCCTTTCTAACATTTTTACACTTTTGAAACCTTTGGCATTTTTAAACTTTTTGCCATATTGGCTCTTTTACCCCTTTTGTTCTTTTTCCTTATTTAACTTTATTTGCCCTTTCGGGATATTTTTCCTTTTTCTATTTTTGCCCTTCTGATCCTTTTCGCCTTTTGGTGCTTTTGCCCTTTTATTGCTCTTGTCCTATTTACCCACCCTTTTTTTTTAGCAATTTTTGCCCTTTTTGTGCTTTATACTCTTTTTGAGCATTTGCCCTTTTCCCCGTATTGTTTCTCTTTACGTCTTTAGCTTTTTTATCCTATTTGGTATTATTTACTTTTTACCTTTTTGCCCTTTTGCCACATTTATCATTTATATCTCTTTACCACTTTTACCCTTTTCGCCTCTTTTTTCCCTTAGTGCCCTTTTAATTATTTTATTCCTTTTTAAACTTTAACCATTTTACTTATCCTTTTTGATTATTACCATTTTGCACTTATTACACCTTTTTTAAATAAAGATTTCAGTTTTTCAATCATTAAATCAACATCCAAATTGTTAAATATATCGAAGCATCAACTTATCCAGGTGGTCCTGAATAATTGTAGTTTATTCTTCCTGAATCAGTTTACAAAAAGTTCGTTTACAAGCGTTACTAGTGACAGAAGTCACGCCTAAGACTTTGGTAGCATTGATAACTTGTAAAAATCCATCTTCCACACAAATAAAATGAAATCGGTCCTGAAAGTGCAAGGGTGTTAGAAAGCGTATTAAAATACGCATGATTTAAGCCCTTATTTCTACTTCTAATTCCTTAAAACAAAGAACAAAACTGTATAAAACTGAAATCAGTTATGTCAAATTTAAACATATTATCTTCGGTTGTAACTTTTTTTTAAATCGTTTGACAATACCTTAACAAGGAAATTGACACACACGAATTTAATTTTTCTTTATTTTTGAAAAGTATTTTTTTCCCTAGCTGTCGTCTTAGCATCGAAATACTGATCTTTGTTTAACTGATAGGATTTTTTGATTAATTTCCTCAGATGATTTTAAAGTTTTACTGTAAGTTTCGTCGAAGAAAGTATCATCAAACGCTGTGCTTTATAAATGTTCATAGCAGTCTAGAGATTCAATTGAGAATGTTAACATTCTTTGATGATCCTGAGCAGTAGTAAAGGAACCTTATTTGTGTAGGGAGTGGGGGCAAGCAAAAACTTTTTTTTTGGGGGGGGGGGGGGAACTTGACTTCCCATCCTTCCCCGATAAATATTTGAAAAGTGAATGTACCTAAAAGCTTTTTGGAGTGATCCTAATCACAATTTTTGAATATGGAATTGTTTTTATTAGTAGTCTTCTCAATAATTTTTTTGAAATTTGAATGCTTCTATAAGTTATTTTGAGTGGTCTTCCTTCAGCAAATTTTTGAAAATTAGATTACTTTAGAAGCGATTTTGAATAGTTCTCATATTGATTTTTTTTTATTATTCCTTTAAAATCTATTTAAAGTTGTCCTCCCCTGGAAATATATTAAATTTGAATGCCCCTTGAAACAATTTAGAGTGACCTTGACCATATGTTTTTTCAACAACTAGATGCATATAGAAGATTTTAAAGTAGTTTTCTCCAGCAGTTTTTTTTTTAAAAAATACTCTATATATTTAGATGCTATATGGAATTATACTCACTTTGACATTCTTTTAAAATTTTTATACTTTTAGAAGCTATTTGTATTTGTTATTGCCTGATTTAAAAAACTTATTTCATCTATAATCTTTTTGCACCCATCCCAGAAAATTTTTCCAATTCGATACCTTGATAAAAATTGAAAATCCTTAAAAGCTATTTGTAGTTAGATGCAAGTTTTTCAGCTTGAATTTCGAGAATATCAGGTGTGAAATACATCTAGTTTATTCAGGAAGAGGCAATAAATTCCCCTACACCCCACTCCCCGCTTTCGCCATTACTAATGTGTAGTGGTCCTTACGTACATTTTCGGAAATCATACTTTTTTAAAAGCTCTTTAGAGTAGTCTTTTATTTTTTATTTTTTTTATTTTGATTCTCTTAGAAGCTATTTTAAGTATTTCTCCTTCCATAAATTTTTAAAATGTTGATGCATCTAGTCAAGAAGCCAATTTAAAAAGTCCTCACCCAGAGTTTTCTTAAAATTTTAGATTTCCTAAAAGCTATTTGAAGGGGTCTTCCTCCTGAAATCTTTTTAAATTTGGTTGTTTCTAGATGTTATTTAGAATGCCACTCACCTGAATTTTTCTCCAAAATGATATGCCTTTAAAATCTATTTGAAGTGGTCTTCGCTCAGCAATATATTGAAAATGCTTAGAAGATTTGTAATGGCCCTCTTCTGGATTTTTTTAAGTAGATGCCTCTAGCAGATGTTTGAAGTGATCTTCTACTGGCCAGTTTTTAAAAATTAAAGACTTTCAAAAAATATCAGTAGTGCTTATCGCAAGAAAATTCTTAAAAATTACAACACTCTAGAACTTCTCTTCAGTGACCCTTGCCTAGATTTATTTATTTAGATGTCCCTAGAAGCTATTTAGAATGCTCCTCAACTGATTTTATTTCTTACAGTTACACGATTCTAAGAAGTTATTTGGAGTGGTCTTCTCCAGTTAACTTTTGAAAATTTAATGCCGCTATAAATAATTCCGAGTTTTATTTAAGGCAATCTTTTAGCTTAATACTCAATACTGTCAGGGTGTTTTAAATGTATTTAGGAGAGAGTAAATTCTTTCTAGGGGGATAATTCGTCCCATGGGCAGTGCCCCCCTTACCCCTAGCTTTCACCTCCACTGATCCTGAGTATTTTTATAAGAATATATTTCCATTTAGCTTTTATTTATGGAAGCTATTTAGAGTAGTCCACTCCCGGGTTTTTTCTTAAATTCCATATTTTTATATTTTATTAGGAATTATCAAATCAGAAGCCTGTAGAAGTTATTTATAGCTATTTTTAAATTGTAATAAGAATTATATGCATCCTTTTCACTCTAAGTAATTATTTCTTACATTTGTGTGTGTGTGTGCGCGCGCGCGCGCCTGCCTCATTGAACACGATACTTGAAGTAACAAAAGGGGGGCTTACCTGGGCCCTTCTGTAGACAGGCTTATGGGAAAAAATGGTGGTTTTAAAATGTCTTGGTAAATGTAAAAGTGTAACTAAACTAACCAAGAAGTTTGTAGTTGAAAAAGCTACAGTGACGAAAAAAAATCATTCTAAAATATAATTGTCTAGTTCATCAACATTGATTGAATCTCTGAATAGTCGTCCAACATTGAAAGAGTAATTGTTTGCCAAGCTTGATGGGGTACTTTTTTTTTGTGTGACTAACTTAAGAAAGGAGGAAAGGTATCCCAATAAATGCCCCCCTGATCAGATTATCCGGAATTTAGGACTACCAGAGTTTTAATCTATTTGGTTGAAGCCATTCAAAGTGTATTTAGGTTTGGCCTATGATGTGTATGTTAGTTAGATTAAGTTCAGATAAGTTCACTAACACAAACTAAATGAATTGAAAGAGTCTTTCCTACGAATAAAATACAAATAAATAAAAGCTAAACACCAAATTCCTTTGAAAATTATTAAAAACAGATGTTTATTTTATTTTAATATCTAGTGAAGAGCCAAGCTTTTTGTTTAATGTCTTCCAAAAAAATCTTATTGATAAAGTATTTTCTTATTAGTTTGTTCCTCAAACCCTAGTACAATTTGTATTCATACAGTATTAATATTGGACACACTAGTAAAAAGTACATAATATATTTGTATATATATGACCAACTATTTATACTAAAATTCAATATTATATGATCCCTAAAAACAATAAAACATTATATACAGTAGTTATGTTGACAATTTAAACCTAATAACTCACATATGTATATGCTATTGTAAATGTGCGGAATGAACGACCCTAAATTTAATTTTATTAAAATATATATATAGATCTTTTTATGTAAAAAATTTCCAATATACACACGTGTATTTATTCAATTCCAATATAGATATTTTGAACTAAATATTTAAGGCCATTTTAGAAAAATGTAAAATTTTCAAAATTGGTCATAAGTAAACGACCTTTAAGTTAATTTATTTTAGAAAAATCAACATACTACATTATTATCTATAGTATAAAATATACCAATTAAAATAATCAGTAAGATAATTTTGAAAAACAATTTAATTTTGAAAATTAATTTCTCAGTAAACTAAGCACTATCTTTAAATGTTTACTTTTTTAAGAAAATCAATCAAATTGAATTACTTATCACGCAAAAAACTACTCTGATTCGCATTTTAAACCAAATCATGTGCCATTTTAAAAAAATTGCAGTATTATTTGTCATTTCAAACAATTCTGATATCCTTTTTAAACACAATCGTTGGATCCTAATTTTGAAATATTTCAAGTTTTTAAAAATTATTAATCTGTAAACCATCCCTAATTTGGGGGCTATGGACAAAATAAGAAATTGAATAAAATCCATTGAACCATTTCAGGTTTATCCCTTCGGGTGGACAGACAGACCGAATTGTAGAATACACTTTTTTGGGTTTGGAATCACATAAAACATGGATTCAGCATAATATAGAAGTCAAAAATGTTCATAATCATTTGATAACAATACTGTTTTTATTTAATAAAGTCAAAAACCACTGCGTTTTACAACAATTCATGATTAGGAAAGAGTAAGTTATAATTTTTTAGAAATTTTCCCGCATTTTCGTGGAAGAAGAATGGATAACCATTTAGAAAAAACACCCTCAATTACCCAACCTATATTCGAACCCCAGCCTCCCCAGCACCAAAAAACCAGACTAAATGAGCTTGAAATGTGTCCACAAATGCTTATTTACATGAATGGGGTCACATCTCTCTTTAAAAAAAAAAAAGCCATTCTAGTTCATTAAAGAGAAAAATCGCTATCCCTACTAATAAAGTAACATAGATGAAAAAATGACATTGTCTGAAAACAACGATGTTATATAACCAAAAAGATCGGTAATATTTTTCAAACCAATTGAAATTGTAACTGAAGTTTATTTGTAATAAATGTATATACAACTCATATATCTATTCAAAAATTTGCATTAAAAACTAATGATAAAAAATTACTATTTATAAAACAAACACATAAACATATTGCTATCTATGTTCATTGTAGGCCTATATCCCTGCTGGACTGTACTTAAAGCATTTCCCGTTTCAGGTTGATCCCAACAGTCGATCTCGTTGTAACTGAGCCAAATATTTAGGTAAAAGACTACACTAGTTAATGTAACAATAATATTATTGATTGAATTTACTATTTTTATATATGGTGACCTGGTGGTCTAGGGGTAATGTTTCAGACTTCTATGCTGGCGGCCGGGATTCAATCCTCGGTCCCGGCAAAGATTTATCTGATTACCAAACCCTTCCTTCACCTCTGACAAGACATCTTGTGAATGTGATGAATGCCAGGTCTCCACCGTGGTTCGGATTCCACGTTAAACTGTAGGTCCTCCATTCCATCTCACAATCACCCCACCATTACACATTAGCGTAAGTGCGTATAACCCGAACGGGTAGTAAGACGTGGTGCTAATAATAATAATAATAATAATAATAATAATATTTTTATGGTTAGTTTTTCCTAGCACCACATCTACTATGCGTGCGGGTTATGCACCTATGTAGACCTACTAAATTAGCCTACTCTAATGTGTGAACGGGAGAGTGGAAAATGATTTAGGATAAACCACGCTCAGTACACTTGACCGGAATCAAGGCCCGTCCTCACCGCCTTGGCAGTCTAATTTTTTGCGAGAGTGACGCCTTAAACTATGCGGGCAACGAAGCGGGTATTAATAACTAAAAGTATTTTCATATATCATCAATTCCTGTTAAATGTGTTCGATAGTTAAAACCGTAAATTAAAAAATATATAATTAGAATTTTTTTATGTGTTCAATACCTACAAAAAAAGAATAAATGCAACATTTAAACTATTGGCATCCATAATGGTTTGAACATTGGAACTTGGAACTCAAGAAGCTTTGCACCAGAGATTAAGCTATTTCTGTCTTTTCTTCCATTACTTGGGGGAGATAATGACTCAAATATTTGGCTGACTACCTTCCTCACCTCACTTGGACAAAGGGGGAGAGTTAGGGAATGATTGACACTCAAGGACCNCAAGAAGCTTATCTGCACTTGAAATTATTCCTTTACATGGGGGAGATGACTCATAAATACCTGGCTGGCTACCTCCTCACCTCACTCGGTCAAAGGGGGAGAGTTAGGGAATTATTGACACTCAAGGACCCCCACCTAAAATGATTTTACCCCTTCCCTAGCAGTTTACAGATTTTAGGCTCCACCTCCCGAGATATTTTTTTCTTCATAGCCTTTAACTTTGAGTTCATCGTGTCGTGAAATAGTCTTAAGTGTTTTAGGTTTCCGCCTCATTACAAAAAATACAAACGTTTAAGTTATCTGAATGTTTCATTTTCACCGGCACCACTGGAATATACATATTAAATATTAATAGTAGACCTACCGTACGCTCACACAGCAAGATATTAACGTACCCATTTGGAAATAACACTACTTGACGTGAACGCTAAATGGTGACTGATGCGTGCACATGGAGAGGCTCCACAACTCAGCCATGGAAGGGGGTGGGGTTTCACTTCTCTCACAATAGCTCGAAATCATAAAATTATTATTGTTTACTTAGATCAGCTTAATTCGTTATTATTACTAGCGCAACTTAAACAAATATTCACGCAACGTGATTAATTCCGCTTGACGTATGATACATTTATTTTCTACCTAAAATTAACGATTTTTGCATTTTTACAGGATAACTAAAATGGATAATAACAATTTTTAAAGAATATTTTATGATCTTCTTGGTAAATAAAGAATGATTGAAATTGGATGAGTGGTTACTGAAATAAGGACGTGAATGAGACCTGGCCCGTCCACCATCTTTAATGGCGGCCCAAGGGAAGGCCAACCACAAGAGTTGATGGCAGCCTGTGTTTTTACATTGTTTAAGATACCATGAATACGAATCAAAAGAGAAATTGCGTCCGAAAGGTTGCCACTACGGCCTGCTCTAAGTAACATTATTTCCAGTTGATCTAATCGTACACATAGCCCCTCCCCCGCCTCCCCCATCTTCCCCCCAAAAAGTACAATTTTAAAAAATGCCTTTAAAACATGTATTGCCAAGACGATTTCAGCTGTTGTTTGTCAAAAATAAAAGACAATCTGGTGCCAGATTGTCTAGTTGATATTTGGCATTGATTCCATTGCTTAAAATCATATGAAGTACATCTAATAATACAAAATACCTCATAAATAAATGAAGTAAAAGAATATTACATGCAACTGCTACTGACAGGTAGTTAATCACTCTAATCAAAGTTCATGTGTATTAAGTCGTTTTGTACGGGGTATATTCAAATATGTAAGAATATAAAAGACAGAACTATGTATGTTCAAAATTTAAAAATTAAACAATATGGATATCTGATGTAGAATATTTACAGTAAAATGTTGGTGTTTACCTGGCTATGTGTTATAAAACTGTTAATTCCAATTTTAATTTCTTTAAGAAATATAGTTGACAAATATACCATAAGTATTATATATTTAAGTAAATGAGGGCATCCCAATTTTGGTACCTACTTTGCACCATGCTCCAGTGATGGGGTCAAGATGTCAGCTGATCTTGGTCCATGTAGTGATGTCAGCAACCATGATACAGATGGTAAGATTCTGTGTGTACCTATTGAAAACAAGAAACTGCCCTCTGGGTTCCTAAATTGGGCTTAGGCCGACTATAGTGGAGTTGTTTAAATAACTTATTTGCAGGAATCGGTCACTTTGTTATACAAACAAAAAATTTGACATATTGATACAGATTTTTATGGAAAATAAAATGAGATATAGTGCCACTTTGTATCAGATTTATTTGCCCACCATCTTGGAAAAATTTACCACAAATTTAGTTTTTTTTTTGTAATTATCTTGAAACCCAATAATTTAATCGAAATCTTTGTCAATATAAAAGTTAAAGAGGACAAAAATCTCTATAAAAATGTTTCCTAAAGTTTTTTGATAACTTTGACAGTTTTCATACATCATCAAAATAAATTATTGATATGGCACAATACCAGTTGCATTTGCTATTTTATGCTCATTGTATTTGTCTGATAAATCCTCTAGATTACTTAATCAGTTCAAAACTAAGAGAAGAATTACTCTCCATGCTGTTGATGAAAATAATAGTTTTGGATATCACATTATATTGCTGCGCCTCATACATGAAAACGTACCGACGATAAAGAATACATTAAGATAATTTAAAAAACAAAAGTACAGAAAAGGCTCGATCACTGTCAGCTTCATAGCACACTGTCTATTGAAGAAGCATAGTATACCGGTAATACATAAGATCTGCATGAGCACATGAACATTTGCTGACACAAACAACACTGAATTTGCAGGATATAAGTAGTTCGTGAAATGCTGAGGATTCTTGGGGATAACTGGTTAAAAATGGTCGATGGGCTGAGGATATAGAATATGTGGGTTTGAAACAAAACAATGACCTCAGATAAAAACTCCCTGGGATGTTTCCCGCCTTAGATGTTTATCAAGGGTTTATTTTGTGTGAGGGATGTGTCCTAGTACTTTACGCTTATTAGTGAGAAAATACTGTCTCGCTTCAGCAATGTCATAGTGATTGCTGGTTTTATCATAGAATAAGATTACAAATCTTTAAGTGGTTACTTCATTGCTAGGTTAAAAGTCCCATCAAATTCATAGTCAGTTGCGAAAACCTGTTATACAATTTAATCTGATGACGGTGCAATATGATTATCCATCAAATCACTGTCATTTGAAACTACTTTGTCAATAGCTTCATCAATGTCCTCGTTACGTAATTACTAAAAAGTTTATTAACGCACTTACAAAGGTACACTATCTAGCTCTACTTTGAGCTAGTTCTATCCAGCCCACCTCATTACACCCTCTCTTTCTCTCAGGCCCATTCTAATGTTATTCTCCCATCTGCGTGTAGGTCTTACCAATGGTATAGTCCCATTGGGTTTTCCAGTCATTACTCTGAACATAGTTCTAAATTCTCCCATTCGCAATGAATGTCTTGCCCCCCCGTAACCTGCGAGACTTGATTATCCTGGCGATGGCTTGTGATAATTTGAGGTTATGTAGCTAATCTTTATGTACCCTCCTTCACTCCCCTAAATCCCCCAACTTTTTTTTTTTGCTACAAATAATATCTCGTCCTTTTTAGTGAGCTATACATTTCTCCTTCAATCTTGTTGAGTTAACTTTGCTTTCTGAAGAAAAAAATAATAATAACAAGTGAATCATAGGTCTACATTTTACAAAGGTCAAACCGCTTGAACATGGGCGCTACATCTAGAGTCTATTGACAGCCAGTAATGAAATACTTCAGTTCTTCAAATAGAAAGCTATGCGCTGTATTTTATTCACTCCGGCTTCCAAAATTCATCACTTCGAATCTTCCTTGCTTCGTTATACAGCTTTGAAAGGCATTTCCTGTGATACTACCATATATCTCTAGAATTGAGCTTAGCTAATAGACCACTGTATTGTGTCACTATAGCTGCTTCTCTAACATCCAGCCCTAATGTTCTACTTCTAGCCTCACAAAGAGCAGATGGATCACCTACCTGATTACAGAATATTCCTTTTTTGCAATGTTTGAATAGGTGTTTGACCGGGTTCTTTTATTTGCTTTCAATCTGACCTGATTGAGAATCAATTACAGAAGCTCTTTTTTCACATCGCTTGATAAGGATTTGTGGCATAGTACCATAATACATGTTTCTGTATGCTTTATTCCGCTTAGCCTGTCGTTTTAAAAAAGTTTCAACACCCTCTCCAACATACAGACATGAAACGCTAAAAGGTAGCTGACCAAGTCTACTAAATTATTCTACATTTCTAGCTGCTGTGTAATATATATCCTACCACAGTGTCTTTAGGTTTTATTTTCCCAGGACATGTATGAGGACGCTCATCATCTGCCTGGCAGTATATACATAAATTCACATTCGTCTCTCCTATAAACGTGTTACGGGGATTCTCATGAGATACCTAAGTGAAATTTTTGTTGGCCATTTTCATTGTATGTACGATATATTATTATAATCTCAAACAGAAGATAAAATAGAAGTATTACGAGTCTGTACAGAAGAAACTGAAGGGAAACTCCACAAATCTAGAATGGTAATATTCCAAATCATTCACTGCAATATTGTGAGAAAACGGTTGGGATTACAAATAAAACTAGGCTATAAGAACATGTTTTGTAGACAATATTATCTTATTTATTATTTATTATATAAAATACTTTGATATAATTAGAGGTTAGCAAGATAGTTGCAAAAAACAATTTTCGGGTGACATTTTTTTAAAGTACTTTTTAAGTGTGGCACTATATCCTATTTTATTTACTATAAAAAACTTTAACAATATGCCAAGTTTCATGTTATTATCATTAAGTTAACAATTGCTTAGCGATGAACTCCACTAATGGTGCTATTGTGAGTTACTTGCATATGGTACACAGCTGAACTCATACCTTGCCCAGTCCGTTTGCGCGGACGTAACGTCACGCACTCAGGCCCCTTTCACACTGTCCGGGTGTTCGTCCGTCCGGGTTTTCACCCGGCACCCGGACAAAAAGAAGTACATGGACAGGCATGTGTTCTTTAACACCATCCGGAACCGGTCAAATCTCCGTCCGAGCGTAAAAATCG
The DNA here is from genome assembly GCA_902141385.1 of Timema californicum. NCBI lineage: Eukaryota > Metazoa > Arthropoda > Insecta > Phasmatodea > Timematidae > Timema > Timema californicum. The sequence goes on along the minus strand of CABFOW010000437.1, from coordinate 215,196 downwards.
CCCGAATCTCCCTGCTATAAAGCTCCGAGTCTCGGACGGGCGTGTTCCCGGACTGAGCTCTAGTAGACCACAGTGTGCAATGCATGCCTTCACACGAACCGGGTATTTAGTCGTTCGAGTGGTCTCTTGGTGTGCTGTTGAGATTTGTTGAGGAATGTATAGTTTGCAGTAGTTACACAAGACAAGACAAAATAACCAGAAGAAGTAGATTTGGAAACGCTAATCAATTTAGAAGAGGAAAAACCAAAATATCAGACAAATTTATTGAAGAGTACAAAGATCGCAATAAAACAAGAGATGCGTGGAAGTGTGTTTGTAGCCAAGTGTAGCCATATTTTGAACTTTTAAATGATGGGAAGAGGAAAGAATTTGGTAACTTTAAAATTATTCCATTATTTGTCTTTTTTATGTATTTTTGTAGCGTATTATTATTTTATCAATTTACAGCCTATTGCTATCCTGCGTAACTAAAAGACCATTTCAATTATTTGCGTTCATTAGTAATTTTGTTACATGATGATATATACAATAAACATAGTCTATGTATGAAAAAGAAAAAGTTAACCAAAACTACTTAATTTTCCCATATTTTTTTAATTATAATTGTGATTAATTTATAATACAGAGAAAAGGTCTGAGCCCGGGAGACACTCGGAAAGATATTGTTTATCGTGAGTAGTGGCAGAATTGAGAGTTCCAGGCCACTTTCTCCCATAAGGTTTAACATTGATCCACACCGCACCACACAAATCTTATTGCCTATAGTTATATTATCTTCTCAGTTTAAAAATTGAGTTTAAAAAATACATGGGCGAGTATTTATTAATTTACAAATTATCGATAGTGTTTAAAAATTAGCTTATTCTATATAATTGCCTAAATATGGCTTAAAAATGCCTAAATATTACTAAAAAGTTACGAAAACTAAGATAATATGACCTAAAAATCAGAAATGATAAAGATTAACCAAAGAATGACATATAAAACATGTTTCACAACCAGGAAATCTAAAACAGATTGCTTGTACAGAGGAGAATGTACCAAAAAATATGATATTTCATCCAAATACGGCATCTGCTTATCATTATAAAATATTAATAGCTTTATTGCCTAATGCGAGCAAGTAATTGTAACGCAATAGGCTTTTAAACATATATTTACTTAAATTTTTCATATAATATACTAATAAAATTACTAAGGAAGCTTTAGAAGGATCTGGAGATTTGAAACTGGGAATATACTTGATAAGTAATGTAAACTATTCTTCTTCTTATTATTATTATTATTATTATTATTATTATTATTATTATTAGCACCACGTCTTACTACCCGTTCGGGTTGTACGCACTTACGCTAATGTGTAATGGTAGGGTGATGTGAGATGAAATGGAGGACCTACAGTTTAACGTGAAATCCGAACCACGGTGGAGGCCTGGCATTCCCCACATTCACAAGATGTCTTGTCAGAGGTGAAGGAAGGGTTTGGTAATCAGATAAATCTTTGCCGGGACCGAGGATTGAACCTCGACCACCAGCACAGAAGTCTGACACCTTACCCCTAGACCACCAGGTCACCAACTATTCTTAATATTTAATATTTAGCACCGCGTCTTACTACCCGTTCGGGTTATACGCTTTATGTGCTAATTACTCTAATGGATTAGGAATTGGGAAGGATGAATTAGAGGAAGTGAACCCGCATTTGCGTGAAGGGAGAGTGGAAAACCATTTAGGAAAAAAAACCTCAGTTCACCCGACCGAGATTCGAACCTCGATCTTCCCGTCCTCAGCAGTCGAGCTCAACACGACAAGCGCGTTAGCCAACTACGCCACCGAGGCGGGTAATCTATCCTTATTACTTGGTACTAGGCTATTGGTGAAGGAAGAAGAAGAACTTAAAACTCTAATGAACAATTCAGTTGGGATAAAAAGAAAATCTGTAATGAAATATTAAGAAATCGTCGTTAATAAAGATATTCAAGAGAGAAGAACCACTGAAAATGTCCACGGGAAATCAGAAGCTGGAGAATGGGGAGTATTTGAAATACTAGGAAGTTTAATTGTGACAGATGCACAGTGAATACATGAGGCAGAAACAAAATTAGTAATGGCTAAAGCTTCTTTCAAAACTAATTGGATGCCACTAACTATTAAACTGGACTGTGAGATGAAGAAACTAGTAAAGAACTACATATAAAGCTTTATATGGAGCCGAGACAAGAACCTTGATGGAAGGTAAGAATACATACTTAGAAAGCTTTGCAATGTAGTTCTCGGGTAGGGTAGTGAGGATAAAATGTAAAGATCGGGTTACAAATGAAGACATTATTAGACGAGTCAGTAAAAATAAAACCAATCTACAAGTGATTCTACGGATAAATGTTGAATTGAATGGGTCACAGAATAAATTGACAATAAATTACCTACTAAGGGATGTCATAGAGGTCAAAATGTGAGAGAGAAGGGGACCAGGAAGACGGTGAATGCAACTGATGAATGGCACTAGTCTTCAAGCGATGAAATAAGATGAAGTATAAGGATCTAAAAAAGGACATCCTAGAAGACTCAATATTTGAACAACGCAATAAATAGACCTGTCGTATTTTAATCTTGACCTATGTTTTGATTAAATCATAAATAATTAAATAAATTTAGTTTTATACTTGTGATTCATGTTTCTGAAACAAAAACCATCATTAAAATAAAATTTGTGTAACCCAGTTTAGTGGCTGCATGGTCTAAGACGTCACTTCTTATGGACTGGATCGCAGATGACTGGTAGTTCAGGGATTTATTCTTGTCGGGTGTACTGACGGTGGTTTTCCTTGATGGTCTTACGCTATCCCTCCACACAAATTTCGGGAACACTTCCTATTAATGCTGCCTTTCACATTCCTGACACATAAGCGTAATTAGTACATAAACATATAATCTGAATGGGTAGTATGATGCGGACCTAAAATAACTTTTTTTTTACTAATATTTCGTTTACTTGATTATTTTATCCATAGGAAAGCAGATAACCGATGTTGAGACTCGTGCGCTATTTTGGATAGGACAGCTACAAGATCTTGCTAGTATCGCCTCCCTAGCTCATTTGTTAAATGAAAAGGAGGTTGTTTGAGAGTTAAAAATGAACGAAAAGATGACTAAAATAAGTGCTTACATGTTAAATAATGTTGTCAAATCTAGCAGCATTTAAAAAACCTGCATATTTAAAATGGTATGGTTTCTAAAACCCGGGAAATTTTCCGGAGACAATTATTGATTTGGAACTACGTACACACATCCGCAACTATCCCGGAAATGTCTGGACGAATGGTCTCCCTATACGATACGTTTCTCAAATTTCGTCCAATCCACTATTGTTTCCAGCCTATGGTCTAGGTCAGGTTTTTTTTATTCGCGTGATATTCTATCCACTACCGGCTTGCTAGGCCTGTCACAGTTTCGTATGCCTTATAAACTAACCTAAGACTAGGACAGACACAAAATACAGTCCCCAGTCGTTAATTTATCAATATGAAAGGGTATAAGCACATTTCACAGATGATACATTTTTAGAATCAATTCCGGGACCCTTAGGTCAGTAGACAGGCACGCTACCGACTGAGATAAGGTGTCGGATAGGCTTTTCATTTTTTATGTAAGAGGTTAATTTTATGTTTGTGTTCAAAACTAGTTTTGGGTATATAATACATATTTCCATGTAGGGTCAACACATAGGCCAACCGGTAAGTAATATATTACCAAATTATAATAATCACCGAGCTCAATTAGATTTTTTCAAAAGATAAAATTACATACAATGTTTTCAGACACAGTGTAAGAATCTTTATAACTCCATCCCATATTGGCTTATTACCATAGGTTTATGCAAGAATACCTTAGACAACGTCAACTAACGTGCATTACAAATTTGATGACTTCGTCCTTAGATTATTAAGTTTAAAACTTACTGAACTAGATTAAACATGCATTATACTATAATAAAATAAGGCATTAGGATTTGAGTTTATTTTTAAAATAACGGAACAACATAATAAAATAAAACAGCCGTTAATAAATAAATTATATTCTACAATATAACTAGTTTTTATGGCATAGGCCTTCATTGTGAATCACAAATAATCAATCGTATAGAGGCAAGTTTTATCATAGATGTTCACCAGAAAGACTAATTTCAAAAATTCTGCAATTCATACAGGTGCATCAATGAAGATGATATACTAATATGCATATATATATATAAATATATATGCATTTGTTTAATGTCCATAAATATATTTTAATAAATCTGCATACATTGATTAAGGACTGTATATTTGAGTTGGTAAATAAATTATATTATTTTCTTCGTGAAACTAGGTAACATAGAAAAATAATATGGTAGGTGTAATATAACATTTTATGTGTGCCTATTTAAATGAAATGCTTAAAACTAGTATGATAACAATACCTAGGAATAACTAAAATTAAAATAACGCAATCACTCCGTTTTGGAAGAAAATTCATTTCTTAGCATAATAAACCTACTACAACTTTGTTGAACAGTTGCGATTCAAACAATAAATTTGTAACCACTAAGACACATTTACGAAAAGAATAAATTACTACAATATTCTCAAAATCAAGTCTAAACTAAATTCAAATGTAAGAGATGAAATGTAGATCCTTAACGCTAAAGCATCTATATCTACGACTAGAATATCACTATAAGCAAAACACAGTGCATATGAATCTATTATAAAACAATCAAAAATAAAATGTCATAATAAAATGGGCAAAATTCGAATTTTTTTACAAATAGTTTTTATAATGCTAATAAATAAAGCTGAATATACATTGGTTCGTAAAATATATAATATAGATTCAAATTATTGACAAATAAACATTGCTATTTTAATATCAATATAAATAATTTTGAGCATAGTCGTCTCTATAATCGACAGATACCATCGCTATATTTAATATATATGTTCATATACTTATATATATCTATAAAATGTGTATATACATTATATATACTATATAAATATATAGACTATACATATACCATATAAATATATGTACATGTTTATAGATACATATATATTCATTAATATATATCTATATATTTAAAATTTCTATTAAAGATATTTTAATGTCATTTTAAGGCTTTGTCCTTGTTTAACATTAACTAATAACAACTGTAAATAAAATATTGTTTTCACTATAGAATTAAACATAACAATATTAATTTAATGTACCAATAGGTACAAATCAAATTTAATAAGATTCATCATTTCAATGGCAATCCTGGGCTATAGGTAAAGTGTCGTTAACCGTTGGATAAATAAATTTTCACAATACAAATTATTCATGGGTCATGCATTAATAACGCATAATAATAATTGTATTCAAGAGACTAGTGCAAAAGTGGTAATTTAAGTTTGAAATTAAAATAAAAACGTGTCCTGGACCAAAAATTTATAAGCTATTAAAACTTACTTTCAGCAGATGAGCAACATTATCACATTAATTTGTTTTCAAACTAATTTGAAACTAGTTTTAAAAACTGACAATGTGCATTAGTACAATATAATACTGTTTATAATCTGACGTTGAAATAGAACATCTTAGTGTTTAAAATAAAAGGATAATACGAAGACAAAATATTTTCTTATTAAATCGAATTTTCGTTATTTTATTTAAATTGGATCAATTTGCTTGCATTTCATAGACATTTAACTATAGCTAACACTTTTTCCATAATTAAGCGTAGCAATTTTTTATTATCTTATTAACTTACTTAATCGATGGCAAAGAGAAATCGAAGATTTATTGCAGCACTTACAAAAGTACGCAATCTATCCCCATCTTGAGCTATTTCAATCCAGTCCACCTCATTACACCCATCTCTTTCCTGTCAATTCTAATGTTATCCTCCTATGTGCATCTAGATCTTTCCAATGGTCTCTTGCTATTGCGTTTACCAATCAATACCCCGAACAAGTTTCTAAATTCTTCAATTCACACCGCATGTCCTTCCCACCATAATCTGAGAGATTTTTACTATAATAACAATGTCTTGTGATAAGAATAGGTCATTAACTCGTCATATGTAATCTCTTCCAATCCCCAGCATCTTCAGCCTTTTTTTTATTATTTAATTATAAATATAAATGGGGCAAAATATCAAATGGCAAAAAATAAAAAATGGGTATGATTGCAACATTTTTGATGATGTTACCTAAGGTCAATTACCCCAGGAAAAGGTGATGGGGGATGACACCACCGTGGAAAACCAATGGCGTGGAGGTGGGAGGGGATGACTTTACCAGGGGGAGGATAATATGGGAGATAACTGATCAATTACCTTGAAATTTAAGGAATTTTTGGTAACGTTAGCACTTGAGGCAGGTAGGACTTAAGTTATTTTTACCGGGAGTCGTACCCCACTAGCTACTATTATTAGGCCTATTATTGCTTCATAAATATAAATAATACAGATTTAAAATGACACACTAGCTATTAAATGGTCTTTTAATGGCCTTAAAATGAATTGCTAAAATTATTGACATTTATAACTAGTTCTAGAGCGTATTGATCATATTACTTACATATTTTTAAAAAAATACATAGTAAGATGATGAAAGTTGTTCCTGAAGTCTAAACATCGGTGTCATAGGTAATCAAATTTAAATATAAATTATGGTTTGGATCAGGCCTCCACTGCAAAACATTTCAAATGCGTGAGCTACATAGAGGAATATAAGCTGATTAACAAATGAACACAATTTCGAAAATAATTTATTTTGATAGCTACACCAGTTGACTATATTTATAAAGTATATTAACAGATTTTCACCTTACTTGGCTCACACAGTTTTTTCTCTGACCGGCATTGATCGATAACTTTAAAATCATTCGGGAAATAATCACCACTATGAGTTTCAAAAATTTCACAAGTTAAAGAGCTCATATAAATAAACCAATAGCATTTGTAATGGGAAAGAGGATCTCAATTGGGTACATGAAGGGGGGAAAAAAACCTTTTCAATCACGTTTGGCTTTGCGCATAATTTTTGTCTGCTTACAGTTATTATTCAGTTTAGTGGAAATGCGATGAATATGTTTGGCTGTGAAAAATTTTCTGATTTTAAAAACATATTTAATTAATACGAAGTGATAACTAACTAACTGTACTAAAACATGTTTTATCTGGATTGTATATCATAAATTCAATATAAAATGAAGTATCAAAACATTTTTTATCTAATTTTAGTATACTGATATAAAACAAATTTTAATTCAAGCAAAAACCAAGATGTAAAGAGAAATAATTTGATTGATCAGATTTTTTTAATTAGAGATTTGCTTATAAATATGCTACACTTATTTTCCTTTCTCATACATAACTAAAAAACAATATATTAGGGATTCATTCGACTCGTGTGTTTATATTAAGAAGTATTAAACCATGAAACTAAAGGATGAGTACTAATCAAGCTTTCAATGTAGCCACGGCCCTTCCTAGTTACGGCTAATATATTGATTGGCACCGGGAAAATGTGTTATTTAATCATCAGGTGTATTTATAATACATGTTTAAATAGATGAAGAGTTGCCATTGTTAAGCTTTGCTTTAAAATAGCGCGTTGTTATTCTAATCTCACATTAACTAGTTGAATGGAGGTATGGGATATTCAGTCAGCTTGGTGTAAGCGGGAGCGAGGTTTTAATATTGGCAGGTTGCAATAATTTTAGCCATTGATGGTTTTCTATGTGAATCTTCAAGCAAAATTACTGCCGCGTATGTTAGCTTATATTATACAGTCTAAGCTGAAGATATCTCAACTGGTCAGATATATGCGTAGCGCTAAGAAATTGTTCTAGTTTATTTAGATCGTTGCTTTTTATTGACACGATGTTTATGTTAATAAAGTTATAAAAATTAATGTGATTTCTAAAATGTAAGGATTTAATTTAAAAGTCTTAGTATTTTTAACTTTGTAAAGTTTCAGAAGAAAAGTAAAAAATTATGTAATCTAATTATTTAGTGGATTTGTATCCTACAAGATGAGCGCCATAGAATAGTAATGAAAAATGAGTTAATGTATTATTATTTAAAAAAATGATCTTACAACTAAAAGGGGAGATGAAGCTGATTTACTCCCTATAGTCATATAACCTAAGAAAAGAGTAAAAATGGGAAATAAACCTAGATATATAAATAATTATTTGTTAGAATTGTAGCTGAAATCAAATACAATTCATGATAATTCTGACTTGAGTTAGATCCTAAGTTATTTTTACAAACCATGGATAAAGCTTTACCAAGTGAATTAATCATGTTTTTGAACCTGGCTGGCATACCTAGGGATAGCGCCTATCACAGTTATAACCACGTAAACACAGCACAGTAATCCATGAATCTTGATTGAGAAAGAATGGCAGTGTTATCACAAGTAGGCTTAAAACATTTGTTGACATGAAGTCAGACATGCGCGGCTAGTTCTTTTTTTTTTGAGAATTGACACGTTTTAAAAACGAGAAGGCTTCTCTATTGAGGACACATTTTTAATATGTATTTCAACATCTTATTAGGGGCTGTATGAATTAACTTGTGAACAAACTTATTTTTAAATGACTATTAAGGTGGATAGAGTATTTGTTAAACAGATGGATGACCCCTTACAAAAAAAAAACGATTTTAAAATTCTCCTAAAAATGCAAGAATATCACTGCCAAATGTCTTTCAAAGAGTATTAAACTTTTAAAAATAGTAATAACTATTATTAATTTGAACATTGTTCCAAGAACTGGATCGTCTTAATTGATCTTTACTAAAAAATAATTCTACCTAATAATACTCTCATCAATCCATATTGAGGTCCCTTAATTCCATGTATCCCCCTAATAGTTTGGGATACAGCTTTCTTCTTTCAGAGCGGGGTGACACTAATCTATTCTTGTTCTTGTATACGAGCATCCTGTAAAAAAAAAAAAAAGATACACATAAATAAAGATTAAATTATGGTACTTAATATTTATTATAAACTATTAAACTCAGTGTGTAAACATTACAAATTATAGATAATCAATGTCAATTTAGTGGTAGTCAATCTCACTAATAGTCAATTAAACTGATTTTAAATGTTCACAGTCTCTTATTTTCCTTTACTCAGTATGCCCCTAACAGTCATTAAAAACTCCTTTATAAAACTACATATATTTAATACAAACAAAATCTCAAATGTTTTTGTAAAGTGGTATTTATCATTGTTCCTTACTTAGGAGGCTACCCAGTGTTTTACAACCTTTTACATGGTCTGTAACCGAATTCTGTCTTTGGGACCATCACGACCCCTTGAAAACCTACTAGAGTTCATATTCGTGTTTTTAAATTATAATTTTTAGGGAATCTTACTATCTGTCCAGGCTATCCACATTTAGTTGCATATGTGGTGTAAAGTTTGTAAAAGATGTACATATTTGTTTTGAGGGAGAAGGGGAAAATTGTGTAGGGAAAATCGCCCCCAATACCCTCAGTAGGAATTTTGATCCTGACCTCATTACAGACAAACTAAACAATCACGAAGTTAATCCCCCGTGGTTGATTTAATTATTATAAGCAGCTTAGATAATTACTATACGAATGCGACTAAGATGTCTCAAAAGTGACTCAATTACCCAAATTAACCAGTTTAGTTGGCCGCATGGTCTAACGCGCTACTCTTGAAGTAGACTTGACTACCGATGACTAGAAGATTGAGGTTCAGATCTAGGTCGGATGTTATGAGGGTGGTTTTTCCCAAATGGTTTTCCACTCTTCCTCCACGAAAGTAAGGGTATACTTCCTCTAAATATAATCTTTCTAATACCTAAAACCATTTGCGTAATTAATACATAGGCGCCCAATTTAAAAGGGTTGTAAGATGCGGTGCTAAAAAAACAAAACAACAACAACTCGGTGGGTATTTTGGAAGTCATGGTAGCAATGTCACTGTTTTTAGCACTATACTGCTACAGAAAACTAACTCATCACGCTGTCACAATCGAATTAACAAAACGAAACTAAACAGTAACTTAAGTGACCCCGATTGGAGTCGTAACCCCCAGGTTGGAAATTAACACCCTTCGGTTAAACTAAAATATTATATAGTCATCAAACGCACAATATCTAAAAAAATATTAATAGTAATTATTGTTAAATTCGCAAAACAAATTAAGTTTGCACAACAGTCTTAACACCGCAATTTAATTATATAGGTCATCAACCAATTAAAATCAAATTTAAAACAAAGCACATTAGGAGACAATATTTTTGCATCTCTGATCTCAATAATATAGAATTCAGGCACTTTTTATTAGTTCTTTTGGGTGACCTGGCGGTCTAGGGGTAAGGTGTCAGACTTCTGTGCTGGCGTCCGGGGTTCAATCCTCGGTGACGGCACAGATTTATCTGATTACCAAACCCCTCCTTCACCTCTGACAAGACATCTTGTGAATGTGGGGAATGCCAGGCCTCCACCGTGGTTCGGATTCCACGTTAAACTGTAGGTCCTTCATTTCATCTCACAATCACCCTACCATTTCACATTAGCGTAAGTGCGTATAACCCGAACGGGTAGTAAGACGCGGTGCTAATAATAATAATAATAATAATAATTATTATTATTATTATTATTATTATTATT
>CABFOW010000437.1:190494-203888 GCA_902141385.1 Timema californicum | reverse complement strand
TTTTTTTTTTTTTTTTGCAAATATGTCCTAAACCGTTCACTATGTCAAAGTAATTGTCAAAATAAAAATTAAAAATATAACATAGTTTACAAAATATTTTCTTATAGTTTTCTTTGTTAACCCCAACACTGTTTGTACAATCTCGTAGTGAAACGTTTGGAGTATGATTACCATTTGTGGAGTTTCCCCTTCAGATTATTTTCCTACCACGCCCAGATTAGTTTTGATTTGGAATGATTCGGTTTGGGGATTAGTTTAATATTTTACTAGAGTCCATTCGCTTTAGGAGTGCTGGTAGCTGGTGGCTAGCAGTAGATATAAAAACGGTTAAAATAAAAACATAATTAAAAACAAATGGTTCGCTATGAAACTTTTGACTGCCAAAAGTGACAACAAATAAATATATGAACTCGCATTTAATTTAGTCTGGCAAATGGTTACATCAGATTAGATCTGGTAACTTTTGCTAGCTGTCAGTTACCACCGCTCTGATGACGAATGGATTATATTATCCACCTGTGTATAGGGGGCGCCAAAAAGCAATCCCGCCCGGGTGCAAAACTTACCTTGGGCTGCCCCTGTGCTATCATAAGAGCTGACAAAATATATACCAGCTTTATAGAATAGAGTTGAAATATTTTATTTTCATTTTTTAATATTTAGTCCCTATTTTTCAATCTAAAAATACTTAAATCTAGTTTTAGCATGAACATGATTTTATATTCTAGCACTACAAGTATATAATTATTTTGGACCGCCTTGGGTGATGGGCTTAGAATAATTCCTCGGTATCCCTTGATTGTCGTAAAAGGTGGCCAAAAGGGATCCCCCAAGGCCAAGGTTTAGATAAAGTGCTGAGGGCCTAAATAGTAAAGAGGTATTCTGTCACTAACGTGGATGTTAAGGAACTGAGTAGAATACATATGGACGGATAGTGCACGGTTGTTTTATAAGTGTGTTTTTCGTGAGAATTATATTGAAAATCTCTAATTTCAATTATTGTACGCCTACATAGAACTAAGGTAGAAACGGATAAGGCCACCCAAACCTGTTTTTATGTATTGAGCTAAAGAAGGCCAAAATTATTAAAAGTGAAATAAGTATGGCTGCATAAACTCATGCTCAAAAAATAAAATTGAATGACGGCATTAATTTCATTCAGACCTGTATGGACTTAAAAGTCAAAAACAATCTGGTCAGCATGGAAATACAAATCAAACCTATAACTAAAATTAAGGTTAAGGTGGTAACTTCCATATCTCTTAATGTTGTTTTTACCTCGAATGCATAGCTGAGGGAACTGCATGTCTTATGGAGAAAAGATTTATCTTCGCTCTCTCTCTGTTACCGGTTGCCAAATTTTCTAGCTTTCGGTTGTTGGAATGTGAGGGGGGAGGGTTTACTTGGAAATCCCTCATTGTAAACAATGCGGCATGGGGTGGTTGGGGGGTTCAATTGACAGGCAAAAGCATTTCCTATCGGTGTACAGCCTTTTCTAGAAACATTAACTCTTTCCACAATCGTAATTTTTTCAAGATTGAAGTTTATTAACGTTTCTCTATTCCCTCCGTAATTATGCTTAAAATATTTTATGTATAAAGCTTTTTTCCTCATAATTAATATACAAACAAATATATTACAACATGCATTTTATAATAAATGCTATAAATTACATTCTTACTTGTTCTTAATCAGGTAACGGTACCACTCCTAGATCAGCATCACTATCATCATCTTCAGAGCTAGAGGAGCTGTCCTTCAAATTTATCACGACACTGTCATGCAGTTTTTCTATAAGCCCGTCTACGTCCCACATTGTTGCTTCAACTTCCATTACATGATGAACATGATTTCGCCAGTGTTCTTTTGTGATATTTCTCACTCCTTCTTCTAGTAGGCGATGAACATCATTAAGTTTAAATGTATTGTTTTCTTGAGCAACAAATATTTTAATTTGACTCCAAATTCCTTCGATGGGATTAAGCTCACAGTGATAAGGTGGCAGTCGTAGAACTTCATGTCCAGCACTTTTAGCGATCTCGTCAATAATATATTTACGCTCATAATTGCCTCGTACTTTGTCCAAAATCTCTACAAGCTCCATCTTATTCATGGTTTCTTCCCAAGAAATACCTTTACTGGTGAGCCAGGATTGAATAATAATCTTGGTACTACTATTGGTTGGAATGCTCTCTTTGATCGTAGAATGAATGGATGCATTGTCTAGAACTATGACACTGTTTGATGGTATATTTGGAAGCAGCTTCTCTCTGAAATATTTTTCATACATTTTTCCATCCATTTCATCGTGATAGTCATCATCTTTTTTCCCATGAAAAATAAGCTCTGCACCTGGTATAAAACCATTTTCATTACCTGCGTGGACGAGAATGACGCGCCCGCCCTTTCCAGAGGGAAGCTTATTTCCTGTAGTTAGGCCTTCTCGCCTTGCTTGTGAGGATGATGCAATTGTTGTGTCCATCCACGATTTTGAAGTTGTGTGTCCGGAATTGCACCAGGTTTCGTCTGTGAAAACAATATTCCTGTTGCTCTCTCTGTGCTTCTTAATAGCTCTTAAGTAGCGATGTCGCCACGCAATAATATCATCTCTGTCTAGAAGCAAAGAGTTACGCTTCCGTCGAATGAATTTAAAGCCAATATCTATAAGAAACCTCTGAAGTGTCGTGAATGAAAAATTAGGAAGGTCGCTATCAGTATCAATTAAAGCTTTAATTTTCTTTAGGGTAGGTAATTCATTGTTACGGTAAAGTGAATGTACCTTTCTGCGAATTGCTGCTTGAGTAAAACTATCATATTTATCCAAACGCTTCATTTGAGTAGAGTTTTGTCTTTTGATTGGTGTCAATAACTTTCCCTTAGTTTTGAATTCTTGTTTAATAGAGATTACTAACTTATAAGACACACCTGTAGCTTCTGCAGTTGCCATTGCCGCTTGAGTTACTGAACAAGTTCCGTCTTTACGAAAATAGGTGTAGACTCTTAACACCATTGCCCTTTATTTACTACTTAATATTTTCCTCTTGGAATGTAATTGTTTGTAACAAGCCGGAGATTCCATAATGTTTGTTATATCTTAATTGTTAACAATACACTATTATTCAAATAAATATATTAATATGCACATACAACTATAGTTCCACAACCTTACGGTAAAAATACAAAACACGCAACCAACACATACAGATACACACCAAATCTTAACGTGATCAATAACACATATTATTCTACACAGAGTACTTATAAAATATGAGTGTTTATTTAGTCAATGTTTTTGAGCTAGCTATTAGGAACACGAGACTCAGACTACTGTAACTTTACGACTGTGTTGGAGGAAGAAGCACCAAGTACTGACAACAACGACAGCCCAGCATTGCCAAATTTGATATACATTCGAAGGAAGACTGATCACGGAAAACAAAAGAATGACAACGCTGTTGCTCAATAGTAAGCATGCAGTTCCCTCAGCAATGAAATTTGGTTGTAGGAGTTCATTTCATGACGACGAAAACACACAACAAAATGGATACGTAAAGAACACTGACGTCTATATTTAAATGTTTGACACCTTTCCTTCGGAAGGAAATCTGAGAAGATTTCCACGTGCAAATGTTCCAACAGTATGTATACTCCGTTTACCCTAAAATATATCAGTCCTACCTTGACCAATTAGTTATGGCTTTATCTTGTAAGCTGCATCATAGTTTAATCCATCAAAGTAATCTTCTTATCTTTCAGGGTAAATGAAGGTTAACTAGTCCTCAGTACCGTCTTAATTGCTAGTATTATGGTCATAAAAGGCTGTGACGTCATTGAAAGTCTACTTGTGCAGAATGTTTACTGGAGGCTTACAATATACCATTCGAGTCTCCCAAAATCTGTACAAATTACAGAAAATCTAATTCAAATAGGACTAAGTAGAAGGTGGGAGAGAGGGGTAAAGTCACATAAATTAAATCTGGAATAATTAATTACCTATTTATAGGCCATAAAAGAGAATTCGTCCATTGAAGCACCCGTATTTCACATATCCTAAAGTAAAATAATCAGTTAAAATACAAATTGTCCAAACTGCCACTATATAGTAAATTTCGCAAAACTCACAAATCGCCAAATTCCACCCTTCCAGGCTCAAGAAAACCAAGGTGGCTATCCATTTAGCCCATGTGGCAATATCATCACATAGAGGGTCACCACCGCCCATCACCTTGAGGTGACCTTGAAGTTCGTCTAAACCCTTTCAATGCCTAGCTCAAAGATTTTCCTTGGTACCACTCCTGATCTTTCTCAGGGAATTCCTTCTAGTCCTTTTATAGAAATCATCCCTAGATTTAATCAAGGATCCATTCCAAATCCTCCTGGAGCCCTTTTTGAGGAACCACCCTAAGTCCTTTTCAGGAAACCACCCTGAGTACTCCTCAGGAAACACTAAACCTTTTACTGGTGTCAGATTTTTCGGTCCTGCTTCCGGTTCTTAAAGGGCAATGATGGTCGGACAAATTGATGATGCAACACGCAGTATTACTTTGTTCCCACTAGTGCATTAAATAAGATAGACCATAATTCCTGTGATTATTAAGATGGTGTCAAAGTATCTTAAAATACTTAATGAAAGGATTCTCTTTCCTAATGTTTCTTGGAAACGAGAAGCCCTTTTCTAAATAGAAAGAATTGACCAATGGGTTTCTTAAGTTAAAAAACACAAAAAATTTAGGAAGTAGTATAATATATAAGATATATGACCCAATTAAAGTAAATGTGTAGATTGTCCGAATGTGTAGCAAAACTGTGTATATGTGTGTGTGTGTCTGTGTATGTGAGTGTCCAGAAAATAAGCCCTTTTGTAGATATGCTGGAAATCTAAAAAAAAATTAGGAAGGTAGAGATATCGCCCCTTCTAGCCAGAAAAATTCTAAAAATGGGAAATTTCAAAATGGGTCTTCGGGGGAAAAAAATAGAAAATACTTTTTAGATGAGTTATAACATTAACATTTGGAAGAGGGGTGGAGGGCCTACTAGACATGTTCATAATAAAAGTATGAAGTTTTAAATTTTTAAATAGAACTCCAGGAAATAAGGGGAGGGTGTATAAATAGAAATCTAAAGTTTAAGTGTGGTAGAAACTCTAAATTTGGCAGGAAGCTTTAAGGACAGCTCCAGATAGCTAAATAAGTCTTAATATCTGAAATTTCTAAGTGGTAGTTGAACAAATGTCAGAAAGGGATTGAGGGGTTTAAAATTTCCGAAATTAGTTGAAACTAATTCCTCTTGGTGTGGTAGAAATGGGACACCGGTATATTAGAGAAAAGGAGGCGAGAGTAAGGAGAGTGGTATAAAGATCAAATAAAAACCTTTTAGGTGTGGTAGAAAATTTAAATGTGACAATTGGGTAAAAATATTCTTTCATATAACAAAGTAAAAGTTGAAATTTTTAATAGGAAATTGAAGAAATGGCTTAAGAGGGAGGGGGAGTCAACAATTTCAAGACTACTCCGTGTGGTAAAGAACCGAGATTTGGCAAGCGGGCTTAGGGACTGTTCCAAATAAATGTGAATATTTTAAATTTCAAAATGAAACTCAGGAATATAGAAGAGGGGGGAGTGAGAGGAATTTAATTAGAAAAATTCTTTTAAGTAGGTAGAATATTAAATTTACCAGGAATTTAGAGAGATCACTCTAAATAACCAAATCATTGTTAAAATGGTTATCAATATAGAGGAGGGGGTGTAATAGGGGGGAGGGGGCTAGGTGTTGAAATTTCCATAACTAAAATAATAGACTATTTTTCAGTGTAGTAAAGAAGGTATAATAGAAAATTTAAAAAAATTATTAAAGGTAAAGGGGCAAAACCAAATTACCAGCTGTACATTTAACATTTTAAATGCGAATATGAGAAATAGTCAGGGCTGGAAATTTCCAAAACTAAAATTATTAACCACTTCTCGGTGTGGTAAAATATTGAAATTTGCTGAGACGGTAAAGAGACAAGCCCAAAAACCCAGAATGTTTAAATTTTGTAATTACAAAATAGTGGGGCTGGGGCGGCGGGCAGTTAAAATGGGTCTAAAAAGAAATCTCGTTAACTTATTGAAAAAACCATATCAAATTGTCAAATACCATATCAGAAAGTCAAATACCATATTAGATAACCAAATAAGTCCTAGAATTTCAAAATGGTAATGTGGTAAAAAAAAGGGGGGGGTTAGGAAGGAAAAAAGTAGATAGAAATTTCTCACAAACTATTATAAAATATACAACTTTAAGTAGGAGAAATGGGTGAAAGGTGAAGTGTCCTAAAAACTGCTTAAATAATAGAAAAAATAACTTTTTCGATATGGTAGATAGTTTTAATTTTGTTTAGGCAGACGAAATAACATAAAAATAAAAAAACACAAAAGTAAAGATAATCTTAAAGAGATACATAGCGTTAGGATTGGCTAGCAAAATAGTGAAGGTTAAGCTAGCGCTAATCAAGGAGCGAAGCAATAATTCTCTTTGGAAAACTATAGTGTTCATTTATTCAATATGTTTATATAGAAGTATATTATAACACTTACGATCCTTGGTAAATCGCTAAGCTCTTTCATGTTTTTGTAACAAATTCTATCGCCTCGTTTCACTTATCTTATGATCGTGCTTAACCAAATATTGCATTTTCAATGGATTGCGGTCGTTTGTACATTCAGATTAGGGTCTAGTTTATATTTTGTTACGATCATTTTATTTTTATTGCCATATTTGGCTTGGAATTGTCATAGTTATGTCAGGATTGTGCAAGGAGGAACTCAAAAAGAGTTGGTATCCAAAGGTTATTCGGCTTACTCGTGCGAAAAACGGGTCAAGATGCTATTCGCTTTATAAATTAGCATTAGCAGATATTATATTAATCATCAGCATCTGTGCATATGATGATAGGTTTTTGACGGCACTCTAAGCCAGAAATGTTCATGTTCTTCGCCTTTTATTTTAAAATTTGATTTAAAATAAATTATTTAAACGAGTACATTATATAAAATAATTTCATCAGAGTCAAATAAAAAAATACCAAACTATAATTTTTAGAAAGGCGATGTTCTAATGTACAAATGGAAAAAGTCTCCAATAATTCAAGATTCCTCAACAAATGTTATCATTTAAAGAAATACTAGCTGTATAGTTTTAATCAAATGTAATAATTTTGTTGTTTTCTTTGTACGTGAAATAGTTCTGACTCCAGACCTATGCATGTAAACAAAATAATGCGATTTAATTTTAATTTATATAAATTTAAATATATGACTAGATTAAATATTATGCTTACATTAGCGTATACAAGATAATAAATATTTTAAAATGATAACTAACCTTTTGATGAGTAAACTGGATACTTAACCTCTGATCGTCAAATTTGATAACACAGTTTTGTAAAAATTCGTTATCAAATTTGATGACCTGAGGTTATGTAGCCAGTTCAATCAACAACAGGTTAATTCTTACTTTATATATTCTTAATTATCTTCATTAAATAATTATCATCCTTTCTACGATAATTTAGTTTTTTAAATTTGCTTAGCGTATTTTCTTACGTATTTGTCACTAAAATACGTAGATGGGTTTATCTCACATAGAAAGTAAAGGTGTTTCATATATAGACAACCTTTATATTAACTTTCTTAAGTAAAAGTTTCCCGTCACATCCCTAGTTCCTCTACACCTCCCAAATCTTCCTTGGCCATTTCACAACCACTTGACAGCAGTATTAGGTAACTCGTTGAGACTATATTCTTCTCGATTTTGGGGAGACTTAGTCTTCTAGTATACTTACCCTGACACTATGCCACTAATATATATATATATATATACATACACACACACACATACACACACACTTATACGGAATGATATAATTGCTAATTCCTGAATATCTTTTGACACTTATTTAAAACTATATTTTATCAACAGTGTTTAAAAATTAGGTGGTCATGTCTAGCTAAACCTTGTTTTGAAGAAACTCAACCAGTTATCAAATCTTATTAATAATAATAATTATTATTATTATTTTATCTTTGGTTAAAGCAATTTATTAAAGTTTGCTCTTTGTATGCAGAAAATTTATCATGAGCGTGTTATATTTCATGAATAGTGTAGGTTCTTATTTTTGTAGTTCACAAAGAAAGACTTGGAAAAGTATTAGAAAAGTCAACACACAAAAGCGTTCTCTCAAAGCTATTTATGTGGGAAGATAATTCATCATGATAATAAAGACAAAGTTTCATAATGGAAAATTTAATCGGCGGTTTTTTATATACACTCAAAGTACAAAAGTATTGTTTGTAATGAGATAAAACACTGCTCCATTGGAACTTTAATAATTTTACAACGAGTATTGGTAATAACAATAATTTGTTTCTCATTTTCTTCCTAGAAAATAGCTCATAAATTAAATTAAATTCACTCGCATTATTCGGTTCACTTTTATTGGATGGATTCAATCACTAATAGCTCTAAAATATACTAGGTCCTAATGAAAATATATTCAAAACTGTTTACGTTAATGATAAAATATGTATTTTTCTAGTTCAGTTTCTAAGATAAAGATTATATCAACACATTAATTATACACTTACTTAACCTACATACGCTTCTAAATATCCAAACCTAGCCTCAGGAATGGTAAAATATGAGTTATGGGTTGAAAACGTGCGCAGTAAAATAGGATTACAAACTAACTTAATCAAGAATAGCAACACGTCAAAACACCCATTCTTATTTATGGAAATTTAGATAGAGGCCTGATGGTATCAAAAACGTTGTCCTCAGTTACCGGTTCTTGGAGGCAATTTACTTCAAAGTTGGGTTTTTCAACGAGATAATGTTTCTTAATAATTTTCGAGATCATGTTTCTTAGTAATTTTTTGAAGCTGTAGAAGCATGTCTTACCTCCAATAATTACATAAATTGAGTAAAGAATTGGCACTGCCTTTGTCTAACCTATTTATCAGCTTTCTTGACTAGTTGAGAAAGGTGTTTGAATGACCTCTACTGGCGTGACTGTTAGGACATGCCATATGTAATGGTTGATATAAAGTCCTGCGTTTGGGCCAGCCACGTGGTTTACCACCAGATTGATTAAATTACGTGCAACTTAAATCAAAACAGACTGACTGGCGCCTTCTTGCTGGATGTGGAGAAAGCTTTTGACCATCTCTGGCATGAAGGGATCATTTACAATTCATTTCCCTAAACTTTCCACTGCACCTTTTAAGTATTTCAATCTTACATCTCCCATTGATTCTTTTTTACATACATCCTTTGGGAACGCAACTTCCTAAATCAGACGCATCTGGGTTGAAGTGGTGAAAAATGTATCACTATTAAAGTTTGTGGTTCGCCTTTTACAGTGATGAATTAACGGCTAGTATGCTGGGTTTTACTTCTGTTCTAAATTTTAAAAAGTGTATGTCATGTGCTGATATAACCAGTTGGTTCATAAAGTGCACGATAAATTACTCTAATTTAAATAAATAATGTTCGGGTTTGATATTTTTGAAGGCAGTGGGGAACGTGGGGGAGGGGGGGGGTGTCTAGGGTCATTAAAGTACCAAAAAGCGGGCGTGAGACCAAAATTGTTTTGAAACCACTTATGCAAAGATTAACGTGGTAAGACTTAATCTAAATCTTGCTTCATAGCTGGTTTGTAGCAGAATTAAACTATATAGAAAGATTTTTGTAGGAAAAAATTCCTCTCAGACGTTTCTTTCTACCATGAACAGGGTATTATGTCAGAGGAGACTTTTAGATATTGATCCCAAGTCACCCAACTAGGCAGTAAAGGCCATGATGTTCATGCACAATTGAACCCTAATGATGATGATGATGATAATAATCATATTAATAATAACTAAATAACCATTACTGAAGAACATAGCGGTGTGGTCAGTGGGGCAGAGGCTGATCATAAAAATGTATTATTGTATACCAATTTTGACCGTCTCATTCTAGTTGGTTATGGTAAATTGAGCGTTAGAATGAGAGTTTTTGTAAGCTCAAATGTAGTAAAAACATTATGAACAGAAAGAAAAAATAAATATATTATTAAAAAGTATGTATCGCTTTTGGTTAATATGTTTCATAATTTAGACGTCAAGGGTATAGCTAAATGAATTAATATTCTTAGCTTTGTCATGATAAAATATACAAACCTAATGTAATAAAATGAAAAAATAATTATCTAAGATGGCGGTAGCAAGACTAGTTTGTTATTGAGGAGTCTCAATCGCAACACATGGTGTAAAGGTAATATTTCTAATAGCTAATAGATCTTTTCTCTCATCTAGAATGTGAAATATAAATTTAAGCTTTATCGTTTTTAATTTTCATAGTTGGTTGTGGTCAGTAAACAAAAAATTATTTCCAAGTATAGTTTGCTTTTACATGTAAATTCGTATTGGATTGAATACTTGAGCTATTCCATGAATGATCGAGATCGATGTACTAATTACAAATTTATGTTTCAAATAGTTTGGAATAATTTTTTTTTTCAACAGCAAAACTCATGCAAATTGTGTTTTTTATGTATTTATGTATGTAAAGACTGATTATAAAGGTGCCTGGATTCACTAAGTTAAAATTATTCTTGTGTGAGATGTCTTAATGTTAATACGGGCTACCCACAGAAGGCGAAATGAAAACTTGTAATTTGTGGAGAACTAAGTGAGCTTAGCCATTATACTAAAACTAGTAGAATTTAAAATTATTATGTACTGTATGGTCATTAAATGCATTTATGTAGACATGTCAATAACTTAATAATATTCAAATAAGAAACCTAAGATTAATTTTTAAATTGTATTTTCTGGAAATTGTATTCCAAAGCCGTTTGAAGATGAAACTTTTTTTAAAATAAAACTATCATTATTGTGAAATAAGAGTTTGGTTTTATGGTCATTGAGAGTTAGGGGTTTGGATATTGGTCCAATGTGCTGAGGTAGTAAATTCCTAAATGATGTTTTATGTATGTTCTACTGGTTTTTTCCATAGCATATTAGTACCCATTCAGGCTATAAACATACAATAAGATATGATAATAGAGTAGGAATAGAGATGGTTGCAATTTAGAGGAAATGTAGCAACATGTGCTTGGAGAGAAAGTGGAAAATCATACCCTCAGTACACCTAACCAAGGTTCAAACCCTTCTCTCTCCATCACTGATAATCCATTCCAACCTGATAGTGAATTGTTAGATCATGCGCATTAGGTATTTGTTTTTCAATGATCTTTGTTTGGTTTTTTTAATAACCCGTCGTTGATATAATTGTTGGAGTTGTTAACGTGTTGTGTTTGTTTATGTTGTTTGTGTCAATAGTGACTATTGACACACTTCCTTGATATGTTCGTAAGATAGCTGTCAGGTGTTTTATGTGGAGTATGAGAGTTCTGTGATGATAACACCAGGATCCGGATCCACTAGAGCAGCAGTTAGCAACCTGAGCCCACGGACCGGATCCAGCCCAGAGACTTATTTTATCTGGCTCGTAAAAAATTTAGCAAAACACCAATGTTTTCATAAAAATAGACTAAACACTAATTAATACATAAGAAATATAAATATCAAATTTTTTGTTTGATATTTTTTCATAAGAGCCCACCATTTTTTAAAAATCTACATGATTAACGTTACCAAAATGGTGCAAATATATGCACCAGTGCAACTTTGAAAGGCGTGCCTGGATTCGTATTCTCTAGAAAGAGTTAGTGCAGTGTCTCACCTTTTATATACACCCACTCAGGTCACTTAAACTAAATAGCGGTATATTAATAAATAGTTTATATAAAACACAATTGCATTCCGTTAGACTTTGAATAAAAGAAAAATATTGCAAACATATTATATAGGTGGTCAAGTTTAATAGTTAGAGTAAATTAATTATTTATATTTAAATTTGGCAAATTGTTAAATTATTTACTAAAAATTCTTTGTGCTATTGATATATCATATCTGTTGACTAATATTATGTTGTTCATACGATTATAATATATCAAGATAGATTTAATCGACAGTATACAAAATGGTGGATAACTTAAGAATTAAAACAACGAATGTCTGGCAAGAACACTGTTTTAATCTAGAGCACTCTGATGTGTAAGAAAGTTGTCGCTAGCTTAGTATTGGTACGTTTCACATCTACAAAAACATTCCATTAATTTGATTTCTATAAAACACAAAAAATTCAGTTACCAACTGTGAACTATTTCCATAGATAAATAAGGATTTAGTAATATTTTACACAAGCCACTGAATATAAAGTTATTTGTTTACTAAAATTTGTCTTATTGATACATTCTAGAATTTGTTTTAATAATGCAGCCAACATTGGCCTGGCTCATCTTCAAACCATCCATCTTTGCGTATTTCATAACCCTCCTCCCCTTAACATATTTGTCAAATGTAGTTAGAATTGTGATTTTCTTTTAATAAATGGTATGAAACTCTGCAAGGACTCTCTAACTCCATTGTTTTAAATTTGAGATATTTACTCAAAAATCGTAATGTATGTGAAATTAAATAATATACACTAGCAAACTCAAGCAAAAATTGCGTAATACTTACGTTCAACATTTTTTGACTCTTGGATTTAAATTTTATGATTTTCTTTTTAAGAAATTAAAAGTCCTCACTAGTATATCTGGACAAAAATAAAAGATCGATATTGGATTCACAAGGGTCAATACTTCGTATTAAAATTTTGACTTCCGGTTAAAATTTTTGACATTTTACTAGGGAGTGCACATCCTATGTTTATCGCATTTTTATTAAATTCCTCATTTATATATTTATACCAATAAAAAAGGTAAGTATTGATTTTAAAATGATAGAGATAGATCATCACTGCACAAACATGTCCCTTAAGAGGTCAAAGAAAAAAAAACAATTTTTGAGAAACTTGCTTATCTACATACTCTATGGAATTAGAGAATTATTGCACTGGAACTCATGTAGTGTCTCTGTACAACTAAAGCTCACAAAATTGTATTAATACATTTGCCAGTATCTAAGAAACTATTGGTTTTATAAAGATATATTTTCACTTAACTTCTAATGGTACCACAATTTTGCAAATATAAGTTACCCAGTGTCTTAAATAGTTGCGGAGATAAGGAAATTTCCGCTTATGTAAAGTACCCTAAAAGTAATTTTCATAAATGAAAATAACTATTTTGTTTATAATCTTAATCAACACCTAGATACGAATTTTAATCAAAATCGTTAGAGCCGATTTTGGTAAAATCTACTTTTTATCTTTTCTCCCTTTACTAAACCACTTTTAATTTTAGGGTTAAACAGACACACAGACAGAAGGCATTGCAAAAAACACATTTTATAGTTCGGGGGGGG